>BQNB010091103.1:2293-26965 GCA_026074375.1 Tanacetum coccineum
CAACTAGTGTTAGTAGGAACCGAACAACTCTGCTGTTATAAGGAACCGAACGACTATATAGTTATAAGGAACCGAACAACTAAGTTGCTAATCGGAACCGAACAACTCATTTGTTAATAGGAACCGAACAACTTACTGTGAGAAGGAACCAAACAACTTATTTTGTAAAGGAACCGAACAACTAGTGTTCATTAAGGAACCGAACAACTCATACTATTAAGGAACCGAACAACTAGTGTTCATTAAGGAACCGAACAACTCATACTATTAAGGAACCGAACAACCAGATTTTCTGAAGGAACTGAACAACTTGTTTTCATTTAGGAACCGAACAACTAGATTGCTTTAAGGAACCAAACAACTTTATTCTTTAAGGAACAGAACAACTAGTTTATTAAGGAACCGAACATCAAGTTTTTCCTTAGAAATCAGTTTATGGTTCAAAGACCCAAAACACTTAAGATCAAATTTCCAATTTAAAAGGCAGTTTAATATCTTAATTAGGGAGTTAATTAAACTTGGTTAATTATACACTCTAAAATAAATTAAGTTAGCTTAAGTTGTCATTTTTAAACGGATAGATCTTAATAAGTGCAAAAAGTCTTAATGTTCTTAATTCCTAAGAAATGTTCACATCATGAATCAACTTTATGTGCTCACTCAATAGGTCTCTATAGTATATTGTATAAAATTGGTTGTGCATAAACTGTATTGATCCTATCTTAGCAGAATCATGGATACAACAAAAGCACAGCAAAAGGCGTTGGATGATGCTCTTGTTGCACCTGAAAACCGTCTTAAGATTGGAAAGTGCAATCAATGTCTTAGCCCAACTCTCAAATCCAATGAACCAACCATTCAAGTGGCATTAGATGCTTTGAAGCTCACTCCTTTCTACAACGCATTTGAGGTCTCTGCAGATGTTTCAGAAATTTACATGCAAGAGTTTTGGGCTACTATCACCAAACATCATTTCTCACTCCGGATCAAGATGAATGGCAAAAGCCATACTGTTAATGTTGACAACTTCAGAGATATGCTCAAGATTTGCCCTAAACTCCCAGGCCAGAAATGTGAAGATCCTCTATTTGAAGAAGAGATACTCTCTTTCATTAGAGATCTTGGACACACTGGTGAGATAAAGGTCTTATCTGATGTCAATGTTAATCACTTGCATCAACCATAGAGATCATTTGCTGCCATCATCAATAAATGTCTCAGTGGAAAAACTACTGCTTTGGAAAATCTTCGCCTGTCACGAGCTCAAATCCTTTGGGGAATATATCATAACAAGAATGTTGACTATGTCTACTTGCTGTGGGAAGACTTAGTGTATCAAGTGGAGAACAAGAATTCTAAAAAGAATAATGACATGTATTATCCACGCTACACCAAAGTCATTGTAGACTACTTTATGGCAAAGGATCATGCAATACCAAGGAGAAACAAGATGTTTTGGCACTATGCCAGGGATGACCTCATGTTCACCATAATAAGAGTTATTTCTAAACATCATGACACACAGGTATACGTCGCTATTATCCCTCAGCACTTAACAAACCAAGCCATGTTAGAGTCCGAAGCCTACAAGACTTACCGTGCTTATGCTATTGGTGAAAAGACTCCTAAACCAAAATCTACAAAAAAGAAAGCTGATTCTAAATCATCTCCCAAGACAAAGCCTACTCAAGCTTCTAAAGGAAAAAGAATCATGACTTCAGCTAAGGGAGTTATACCTGCCAAGAAGAAGCAATCAACAACAAAGTGAAAAGGTTTAACGGTGCTATCTGAGGTTGCTTTGACTGAAACTGAACAGGTGAAGATTGCTCTTGAAAGAAGCAAGACACAACAACACATCTCTCATGCCAGTGGTTCAGGTGCAGATGAAGGAACTGGTGTCACACCAAGGGTTCCCGATGTACCTTCTTATGATTCTGAGACTGAGCAAATCTCTTGGAAGTCCAGTGACGAGGAAGATGATGATGAAGTAAACATGGGAAATGATAACGATGATGATGCTGATAATAAAGATGATGATGGTCAGGAATATGATGAACAAGATGATGATAATCAAGATGATGATGATCAAGAACATAATTGTTAAGATGATAAAGAGCAAGATGATGTTAATGAGCAAACTGATTCAGACAACGATGGTGATGAATTTGTTCATCCTAAGCTTTTCACTCCTGATGAAGAAGATAAAGAAGAAGAGGATTCAGATCCGAGAGTTCATACGCCTTCTAATTATGAATACACTGATGATGAAGAAAGTGATGAAGAAATACAAGGTACGAATGTTGAGGGAGAAGAGATGGATAAAGAGGAGACAAATGAAGAGGACGAAGCGAATGAATTATACAGTGACATGAACGTCAATCTAGAGGGAAGAGATACTGAAATGACAGATGCTCCATGCACTATCGTTCAAACTACTCAAGTAATAGAAGATACTTATGTGATTATAACACCGGTCAATCCTGAAGCTCAACAACAGAATTCTTCTGTGTCATCTGGCTTCGTCTCTAACATGCTTAACCCCAGTCTAGATACAAGTATTGACTCTATATTTAATCTTACACTAAGTCAACTTTACTGATAGATGTTCCGATAACAACTCTTCCTCCACCACCCAATCCTCTCATCACACATCTGTAACAAACACTAGTTCCTACACCACCAACTGCTCCAAGCTCCTCATTACAAGATCTTCCCAACTTTGGCTCTTTATTTGGGTTTGACCATAGACTAAAAACTTTAGAAATTGATTTCTCTGAACTCAAGCAAACAAACCAATTTACTGCATCAGTTTCTTTAATTCCTGACATTGTTGATGCATACCTTGCTAACAAGATACATAAAGCTGTCAAAACAGCTGTTCAGTTATAGGTCGACAAACTCAGAGATGAAGCTCAAGCTGAAAATGCAGACTTCATCAATAAACTTGATGATAACATTAAGAAAATAATCAAGGATCAAGTCAAAGAACAAGTTAAAGCACAAGTCTTCAAGATTTTGTCAAAAATTGAAAAGAATGTAAATGAACAACTCAAAGCAGAGGTTCTGACTCGTTCATCCAATGAATCTAAGACATCTCATGCCATAGCCGCCAACCTATCCGAACTAGAACGGAAAAAGATTCTCATAGAAAAGATGGAGAGCAATAAGTCAATCCATAGATCTGATGAACAAAAGAATCTCTGCAAAGCATTGGTTGACGCTTACGAAAGTGACAAACTTATACTTGACACATATGGATAAACTGTTTCGTTTAAAAGACGTCGAGATGAAGAGGATAAAGACGAAGAACCCTCCGCTAGATTAAATCGGAGGTCCAAGAGAAGAAGAGTGGGAAAAGAACCAGAGTCAACCAGTGCACCAAAGGAAAAGACCCCCAATACAAATAGCAAGTCAACTGAAGGGTCTAAATCTCATCACAAATCTCATCAAGTAGAGGAGCCAATGCAGACTGCCAAAGATTTAGAAGAACCCGCACATCAGGAGTTTGAAACAAGAGTTACTAAAGATCAACCTGATGAAGAGACCTCTCAGCTTCCTGATTGGTTTCAAAAACCAGCAAAACCTCCTACTCCCAATCGTGATTGGAACAAGACTTTTCCTGATTCTCATGGACCTGTTCAACCTTGGCCAAGCTCTTTGGCCCAGATGGAAGATCCACGTGAGTCGTTTAATGAGCTAATGGACACTCCTCTTGACTTCTCAGCATTCGTGATGAACCGGCTTAAAGTTGATACTCTAACTCTTGAATTATTAGCCGGTCCAACATTCGAGCTGATGAAAGGATCATGAAAGAGTCTGGTAGAACTTAAATATTTCTTTGAAAAAGTCTACAAGGAAACCACTAATCAATTAGACTGGAACAACCCTGAAGGTCAGCAATATCCTCATGATCTGCGAAAACCACTACCATTGATACCTAATTCTCGAGGTCGTCGTCGTGTCTTTACTCTCTTCGATACTTCTCAACAACGACTTGCGTATCTAAGTGAGTGGTGTTCAAGCCAAAATATACAACTTCAGTGACGAAGACCAAGGCTGCAAATTACGAGTATATCAAATGGATTAAAGATTTGGTCCTTAACACAATGTGGAGTCAAGTGTAGGTTAGCTACAACAAACATGAACTCTGGGGAATCTTACATTGGGGGCAAAAAAATGAAAACAATTTTTGGATTTTTGTGTTAAAAGGGTTTGCTTGTTATGTCTACTCCAAAGCAGAATCATTTGCTGTCATAATGCTTCAATAGTCGAATGGCAGAAACTTACAAGCATCTGGAATTGGTCACTGTTCGTGAGATGATGACCAGATGTATACATTCAAAGAAGGCCGATTTCAACAGGACTTTTCGATCCAAGGGGACATCGAAGACATGCTGCTTCTTTTTGTTCAAGGCAAGTTGATAAATCTCACTGTTGAAGAACGCCTAGCTTTTAATGTCTCCTTGCGAATGTTTACAAGAAGCGTTGTCATCCAAAGGCGTGTGGAAGATCTTCAATTAGGTGTAGAAAGTTATCAAAAGAAGCTCAACCTCACAAAACCGGATACGTACAGATCAGATCATAAACGAAAGGAAGCTTATATAGCATACTCCAATCCCAAAGGTTTCATTTACCATAACAAAGATAAGAAATATAGATTTATGCGTATTGATGAACTACACAAGTTCAGTGACGGTACACTCAATGATGTTCAGACTGCTCTTGATGATCGTCTAAAGGGAATTCAGATAAAGTATCTGCCTCAGACTATCTGGAGACAAAGTGATAGAGATAAAGCAGGAGTTTTGATCCAGGCAATTGATAAACAACTAAAGACCAGGAGGATTATGCGGAGCTTAGAGAAATTTGTTGGTGGGAGACCGTACGAGGGAGACTTTCGACTGCTGCAAAGGACCATATGATTTATCATATGATGTCCTCATCATAACAGGTCAAACCTTGTACGTCATAAATAACTTGTGAAATTTGTATATATGTAGTGTAGACATTATGGTGATATTAAGAAGTGCTCGAGTATAAAATTTTCTAGAATTTCTTAGTAAATTCAAAAATTTTCAAATTATTGTACTCAACACTGTCTTATATACCCTTAATTATTGAGGGGGAGCATTAAAATGTTCATGTTAGAGATGGTGTAACATTTTGTCCTCAAACGTTTAATCAAATTGATATCTAAAATATCAAGGATTAACATTTGGAAAAAGGGAGAAAATGTGATTAAACTGAATCTAATTTGTATTAGAATGAGATTGTATAAATGGACTCATACCCTCCACCACTAGCATTTACTGATGATTAACGAGCACAGTTAAAAGGATCTTTTAATGATGAATTGAAGGAAACTTTCAAAGTGTAAAATCGTTTTTGATATTTAAAGCAAAACACTTGATTGAACTTTCAATGGGTTTTGAAGGATTGTGGAGGAATACCCAAAAGACCGACCATGTACTTAAATTTATGGAGTTATAAGGTTGTTAGGTATAGGTATTCAAATCCCATGATCCAGCCAGAACCAGAGGGATCTACCTAGGGATATCTACTAGTTAGTGTAGAAGTCCTTAGGTAATGAAAAAAAGAGTAAAAGTAAGAATAAGGGGAATATCCTGACTGAGAGGAGCTAATACTGGAACAAACGCCACATAGGTATTAGTCAATGAAGTCTCGATAAGGCTGACGGGGTATAAGAATGAAAAAAGAAATGTAGTGGATAAATGTGTGGTAGAAATAAAGAAGCCTCCCATACTACTTAGTCCAGGAAACTGAAGTCAAATAAATAATCTGGTCAGAAACACTAAGTTTTGTCTAGGGGGGGGGAGGTGGTGCTGTCCAGAAACACTAAGTTTTTGTCTGACATTGAAGATAGTCATGGACCCAGTGACGCTATACACAACCCTCCCTAGCCACTCAGAATCTCTCAAAAGATTTTTGTTTCATTTCTCATGGAGATTACACGTATTTCTATTAACTTTCTCACTCCGAATTAGTTGGTATTGAAAAGGTGGCAGTCTGCTCTAGCCTTCGATCACTAAAACCAAAGTGCACTATTGAGTCTAGAGCCAAAAGAGATCATCCATAAATCTCATTAGGACACTTGTCAAAGATTATGCTTGCTATTTCACACAATGTGAATAACAAGAAATATATAAAGAGTCCTACGCATTATCCTTGTGATTTTGCCAGAACATCCGAGTGATACTTAAGTATTCACAATGAAGATGGAAATCCTGCTTGAGCCAACATCAAACAAGCTCATGGTAGGTGACTTGTGCGATTCTTATGAATCAAACTTGTGACAACTGGAAAGCAACAAAGGTGTGATTCTATATGAATCAAACTTTGATCCAGTTATGGATCGAGCGATTGTTGAACTTTTTTAAAGATTAACACTCTCGATGTGTCACAAAACCACTTTAGCAAGTGACACCATCGATTGACTTTTCAAATTGATTTTTCTATTCAATCGGTGAGATATTAACTTACTGGTTCACTCTTATCGTGTTGTCTGCTTTGAGACGTTCCGGTAATGAGAACATGCTGAGTTTGATGAATCTAATACATAATTTGTTCGAAATCATTGATACTTCAGCTGGAAATCCTGTCAAGGAGATTCTTCTTAAATTGAATCTACCTGATCACAGGTCGATCCTCATGGATTCAAAGGTTACTCCAACCAAACACGGGCGAATGACAAAGCCATATTCGTCCCCCCACTTTATTGCTAACTATTTTAATGCAAGATACTTAAAGATGGACGTAGTAATTAAAGTCAAAGAATTTTAAAGAACTTTTTGTCATCTTGAACCGAACGTCCTTACACGAGAGTGACGGAAGTGTTATAAGTTTAAAGAACCTCAAAGAAAGATGCAATATTAAAGCCTTTCAGATAACATATCAAGAGAAGTATGAGCTAATGATCCAGTCCAGAAGTCACAAGTTTTTTACAAGATGGCAAAGTTTTACAAGATGACGAATCTCGAGATATGCATAGTTGATGATCTCAAGTGTCTCAAGATCACATTTCCACATTTAAGTTTAAAGAAAAAGCTCAAACCTAAAGTCAATGAATCACTACATATATCACAAGTTATAGTTAAAAGTAAACGAGCATCAAGACTAAAGAGGAAGCATAGTATGCTGAGGTTAAAATTTGTAAAAATAGAGTAACCTCCCCTATAGGGAGATTGTTATAAACACTAAAGTGTCGGTCACATTCCATAGATAGACAGTCGTTAGCTCGTTAAGTTAATTTTTGGAAACTTACATAGTTAGTTAGCTAAGGCCCATGGATAAACCCATGCAAGCCCAAGCCCACGTGCCATGTAGAAGTATTTATACACCTCTCCATGCCTTGGAGAGGTGGTTGGTTGGTTGTATTTTTCCAATATAGTAATGCATTTTCTTTCTCTTACTTTCTCTCACTAAAATACATCCTTCCTTCCCACTTTCTCTCACTAGTCTTGTTGTAAAGATTTACTCATATCTTTCAATTCCGTAAAAGGTCGTTAACTCCGTGGTTCCCTATTTAATAGCTAGGCAGGCGATTGAATGAAGGGCCGCCCAAGATACTAATGGGAACAACTAGGGTCAATATAATCCATATTTTTTCCAGAATGGAAAATCCATAACGTAACCATATTTCCAACAAATTCTTGCATGTCCCTTCCTAATTCCGAAAGGGTAACCGAGATCGATTTTTCTTCCCCTCACCCTATACTTTGTATCTACTCTTCTAACAAGGTATAAATAGGCCAAGGACATGATGTTCATGGTAGAGTCAACATCAATGTTATGCGTTTGGACCGTGAATTTATGTCATAATCATGCATGGATTTTTAAGGTTTCATGGGTTCACACCTTTTTGATCCAAAAGTCATAATTTATGCATTTAGAAGGGCATCTATCTTCCTAATCAATGATTCATACACGATTCTTTACTGTGTTCACTTAAAAGCTAGAGGGCTCTTCGACATCTAACCATACAATTTCCCTTTCCTCGTCATGTCTGGTAGGTCTAATTTTTTTAATATCAGTTGGGTCTTTCAGCTCTGGTTGTGTGCATTCCCTTTGTTTCTTCACCTTGCGTTCTGTGCATTAGTGTTTTCAGGGTTGCCTTCTCCTTTTTTCCCATCCTCTTCTAGGCATGTCATTATTAGTGGTTACCTGATGGACTATGATTGTAGGTGGAACGACCATGAATTTAGGTGAGCATTGTCTTATAAACCTAGAATATAGCGAAGAAATAGTACGTCCCACTGGTACGAAAAAAGCCAAAAAAGACCGAAAAGAGAAATCTACTGCTTCCACTTCATCTTCAAAAAGTTAACTTGACAAGATACTTGAAAAACATGTTGAAGACAAAAAAAAAGCAATCGACCGACACCACATATTGAAAGAAAAAAAAGATTAAAGTTGAAGTTGAGAAGCTAAAAGTCGAAGCCATCAAAGCAAAAAAATAAAGGGATTGCAATCTTGTTTAAAGATCCTAACAAAATGGAGGATTTTGCACGAGAGATTTGGAAAAACCCTGCTACGGATATCAAAGAAAAGTAAAATTTATAGTTTAGTTTACTGTCGCATGATAATTTTAGAAAATGGTAGTTTCTGTAATGCACCTAAGTTATGTTTTTTATAAATTCTATGTAATTTGTTCTTTATTTTTATATTGATGTAATCTTAAAAAATGATTAATATATGGTGATGTGGAAATGCATTAAACAGTATAAAGTTCAATGCATTGTGAGAGTTTGTATAACATAATAAGATGTTGATGTAGCGGTAATGTGGCAGTGTACTGAACTTTGTATCGCACCCTACATTGGAGATGCCCTAATACACGTATGCTCGTGAACAACCTAACAATCTGTAATACTTCATAAATTCCAGGTCATTATTTTATCCATGCTTTTATTATTTATTTACTTTTGAGTAAATCTTACTTTTTACGATTTTACAGGATAAGTTATCTCGCGTTCCTAGTTAAACGTGAGCCGAATTTATTATCCGTCTATGCGTCCTACGCAATTCATTAGTTTCTATGAGCATTCCAAGCGTATAAATTCTATTTGTATTATTTACATTTCACATCGTGGTTCCGCATAATGAGAAACTGTTTGCAGTAAGTCCTTGAAACAAGTCCATGCTTCAGAAAGAGACTCTCCTTGATGTTGTTGGACCATAACGATGTTATTTCAAAGTTTTACAGTCCTTCCTGGTGGAAAGAATTAAGAAAGGAAACAAGTAGTAAGATCCTCCCATGTGGAGATGGATCCTTCTGGAAGATATTCAAGCCAATTACTAGCTTGATTGCGAAGAGAAAATCAAAATAAACGCAGGCGCGTTTATTCCCTATTTGCAACATCAAGGTCGAGTGAGTCCACAAGTTTTAAGAAATCCTTAAGATGTTGGTTTGGATCCTCAGACCGAAGTCCGTGGAATGAGCATCCGTTTTGCACCAACCGGATGGTGTCGGATCGAAGAGGCACCACATTGTTCCCTTCGGGGAGCTCAATGGTGTTCCTATAGCCCTCGTGGCTAGGTTTGGAGTAATCTCCAAGAGTACGGATAGGATTTTCGTCTCCCATGGAGGTCAACGAAAATGGATTACGAAACAAATAACACAAAGAAAAGATAGACTACGAGAAAGCTAATATACTAAAAATAAAAATCTCACTTGATAGGAATCAAGCGAGTAGACCTAAGTTAAACAATGGTCGAAACCTAACTATTCCCCGGCAGCGGCGCCAAAAACTTGATGCGGTTGTCGTAAGACTTCACAAGAAGTTTTACAACTCCCTAGGCAGAGTACCTAACCGTTGTAGTGTAGTATAGGCAAGACTCGGGGGTTGTTATCGTTCTCTAAGGGAATAGGTTGGGAAGGCTCGATCAAGATCTAACAGAGGTCTGGGGGTTGAGAGAAGATTCTTTTTGTATTTTTATGTTTTATGAAATCAAGTAAATATCATGGTTTAAAAGGTTGGTTTGTTTTTATCTAATTAAACTAATAATAATCTAAAGTACTTTAGTGATAACTTATATGATAAACGAATGTATTTATTTAATCATGCACTACTCCTCAGATTGCTTCTCCTAATCTTGTTGCTTTGTCACACTCATGATATCTTTTAAGTATTTCCAAAGTCCATGAATGAAATACACGAACTCCGCCGTCTATTAATATACTGTTAAGGCAACGCACAAGTAAGGTAGATGAAACTATACAAGGCCCCTAAGAGTATATAAAAAGCAATGAAATATGTTAAAAGGATCAACCATATTAGGGATAAGGTAGTATGAAGACTATTACCGATGGTATCATTTCTACACACTCACGTTTCCCTAACCTAAGCCAATTTAATTTTTTATGCTATTTTCAACAAGCCTAAGTGCACATCCATCACAAGAAGCAACATTAAAAGGCACTGCGACATCTAATTTTATTTATCATAAGTAAATAACTAAAGGATCTAACCTAGCATGTTAATAAGAAGTAAAGGTACATAAATCCATCAAACAATACTACACATATGTAAAAGAATTAAAGGGATAAATGAACTTATAAATAGATTTAAAACATGGATTTAAGACAATTTACATAGGGTTTTGGATGCCCTAAAGACGGCTAATAAAAACTTCCAAACTCGACTATAAAAGTTAGTGTTCGTCTCCCAAAAGTTACAACACTTAAAACCCTAAAAACAGAACCTTGAATATAGAGAGAAAGAGCGTCACGTACGCGTCGTGTTATAATTCGTGACGCCGTCGCCAAGAAAATCTTTTAGAGCCACTTAAGTCGGCTACGTCCTGACGAGCCGTCACCAAATCGCATGAAGTCGCACTATTAAAATCGGAAAAATTAGACCACTAATGAAACGGCCGTCGCTTAGTAATCGCATGTCGGTCATCCACTCTCCTAATGCACAATTCTTTAAGATAAGCGGTGTAGAGTCGTAGTCTTGTCCGTTTCTTCTCCAAATGAGCCCAAGTCACGGGTATTTCCTCCAAATGCCATCCAAGTGCAAAAAAAATGAAAACCAACGGATTAACACAAATCATCAGGCTATATATGCTATTATTTAAGGGGATTAAATGATCTCGAAATAGTGTATAAAATGACACCTCATCAGGCATCTACAATGCTCCATGGTGGAAAGTGTAATAGATGGTTCATTGAACATGTCAACATGCAATGTATTGTAAGAATGACACATATTCACATGGTGTTTATACCGATTGTTTCTGAGCAAACCGTCTTTATACTTATCTATTGGGCCACCTTTTCCACCCACTTTAATTTAGTATATAAAATATATGTCTCCACCAACGTAAATTTAATATATAAAATTAATGCATTCACTAAAGACACTCGTTAGTGTTAAAAAGCTAAAAGCTTAATGGATGGTCCGAGGAAGATTTCAGAAGTGGCACTCAAGATAAATATATAACCATTTACAGCTCTAGGTTCTGACATGAGCATGTTTGGAATATGGTTAAACATGAACCAAAATGAGTACTTGGGAACACAACATCTGAGACATCTAGAGTTACATGTGATTCACAAAATCCTATAAACCTAGAATATAGCGATGAAATAGTACGTCCCACAGGTACAAAAAACCCAAAAAAGACCGAAAAGGAAAATCTACTGCTTCCACTTCATCTTCAAAAAGTTGACTTGACAAGATACTTGAAAAACATGTTGAAGACAAAAAAAAAGCAATCGACCGACACCACATATTGAAAGAAAAAAAAGATTAAAGTTGAAGTTGAGAAGCTAAAAGTCGAAGCCATCAAAGCAAAAAAATAAAGGGATTGCAATCTTGTTTAAAGATCCTAACAAAATGAAGGAGTTGCGCGAGAGATTTGGAAAAATCGTGAAGATCAAAGAAAAGTATCATTTGTAGTTTAGTTTACTGTCGCATGATAATTTTAGAAAATGGTAGTTTCTGTAATGCACCTAAGTTATGTTTTTTATAATTTCTATGTAATTTGTTCTTTATTTTTATATTGATGTAATCTTAAAAAATGATTAATATATGGTGATGTGGAAATGCATTAAACAGTATAAAGTTCAATGCATTGTGAGAGTTTGTATAACATAATAAGATGTTGATGTAGCGGTAATGTGGCAGTGTACTGAACTTTGTATCGCACCCTACATTGGAGATGCCTTAATACACGTATGCTCGTGAACAACCTAACAATCTGTAATACTTCGTAAATTCCAGGTCATTATTTTATCCATGCTTTTATTATTTATTTACTTTTGAGTAAATCTTACTTTTTACGATTTTACCGGATAAGTTATCTCGCGTTCCTAGTTAAACGTGAGCCAAATTTATTATCCGTCTATGCGTCCTACGCAATTCATTAGTTTCTATGAGCATTCCAAGCGTATAAATTCTATTTGTATTATTTACATTTCACATTGTGGTTCCGCCTAAACCCTCGTTATATTTTACGTTTTTACATTTGCGCTTAAACCTTTTTTTTATTTAACACTACACTTTACACACAAATATAATTATGCAATAAATAAATAAATAAATTTAAAAAAAAAACAAACCCAAGGGCTGGCCACCCCTTGGGAACACACACACATTAACCAAAATCTTGGTTTTGCTAGGCTCTATGCACTTCATCATTAGTTCCTTTCATGCATATAACTCTATCTCTCTTCCTCACTCATATTATTCACTAGGTGTTTCAAAAAAATATCTCTCCCTTGTTTCTCTTGTCTAGCCGACGCCACCACCACCACCATACCAATCCACACAAATTTTTCTAGCAATCTCTTCAAGAAACATGTGCTAGTAAGAGTCCTTATGTCAAAAGCTCTTCAAAGACATTAAGATCACTATTATTAAAGGGTTTAAGGGCTAATTTTATGGATGTGTTAGTATTGTATTTGCATGGTATTATTAAGAGTTTGATTGAAGATTTATAACGGTTGTGTTTGTTGGTTTTAAGTTTTGGTTTTATAGTTCTTGGTAAATCTTTCAAGACTTTTATTTCAAGGTTTTAGTGATATGAAGATAATGAAATAAAGAGGAATTTTTGCAATTATTTAGTTGGGTTAATTTGATTTGGGTTGAAATTTATAGGGCAAGAGTTGTTGATTGTTGTTGTCTTTCATCATCATTTTCATCTTTCTTGTAAGTTCATTGTTTCTCTATAATTTCTTCTTGTAAACGTATGTTACTTTGATGTATTTTCTGTTTTAGGATGTTTTTACATTCTTTATTATGTATTGGTAAAAAATATGGCGTTGTACTTAATGATTTAGAGCTAGAAAACTTGTTTTTGATAGGTTTGCAACATTATGTTTGGATTTCAAAATGTTAATTACCTGTGAGGTTTTAGAAAAAATGATAGGGACCTAGGTATATGTTTTAGCTTCGTTTGGCTTCTTGAATCGAAGTGTAACGATACCGATGAGTGTTTTATGAAAGAAACGGTAAAAGTGGTCGGAAAACGCACACATATTTTCAATTGGTTAGAACTCTAGAATTTTGTATAAAACCCCTCATTTTTATAACTAAAACTTGCAGATATTAGGCTAACTTAAATTTTGGAGCCTGAATCGGCCTCAACGGATGTACGGTTTAAAAGTTACGTTTAATTTAGTGAGGCGGTAAAATCTGTCAAAAACTCAATTTTGGTAACTAAGGGTAAAAGGGTAATTTTACATGTGTTACGAAAATTTTAAAGCTGTGGTGCCCACAAATATGTAAAATAGACTCATTTACCTTTTCGTAGGCATAAAAACCGGACAAAGACCATTTACGGATTAGGAATTATAAGCCCGAGAAGTTAGATAAAATTAGAATTTTTGGACAGCATACTTGTTTTGGACTTATGAAAATTAAGATGGGCTCATGTAAATGGGCTTATGCATGATAATATAAATACTTGTTTTGGGTTACAACTATTAACTAAAATATTGTATTTGGGCCTACTTGTTTTTTTAAGAAAACTAAAGTGCTAGAGTATAATGCCAAACATTTCATAAAAAGATATTTATAAAACTAATTTATATTTATTGTGTAATATTTTATATTCTAAGACGCGTCATTACTTCTTGGTTGCGTCTAGGTTTTCCTCGTCATCCCCGACGTTTATTTTGTTATCGTTTGATGTGTCACTAAAAGGTGCGTTCATAGCCCCTTTTTCCTTACTAATTGTTTTACAAACTCCACGGGGGAGATACATGTTATTTTTACGTTTCGACCGAAGTACTAAAACTGTATGCTATGCCTGAATAATATTGCCTAGGTACCACTACTGCCATTTAAATCCCCTGGAATCATGAGCCGTTATTTGCTTTAGGAAAGTGAACGTGAGTGTTGTGAATAGATCTATTGGGACTGACAATCCCCTTTCGGGTATGCAACAACTAATACCACGTCAAACGGACGCATTTAAATTTTGAATTAATACTTGGGTGTTGGGCAGAACACCCTACTTTTTGATGGGGCACAAACCTGATTGGGGTTTGCACACTGTTAAGGTTCTGTGTCATAAGCTTAGTGCAATAATAAATGTTTTATGACTTTTTGGGTTACATTAAGTCAAACATACTTTCGAATTCTGAATGTGTTTTATTAGTCAACTATTACTTGAAATATTATGCTCCACTGTTTTAATTATAAACCTATAAATTCACTCAACATTATTTATTGACATTTTTCGCATGTTTATCTCATGTCCTTTAGGTGTTGTCTTGGAAGGAAGTCACATGGATATACTTTGAAGACTCTACATTTATCACATTCAATAAAACTTTATTTTGAGAACCTTGTGTTTGTCAAAACTTTTGGGACCTCTTTTTGTAAACTCTGATGTTTAAAAAGATCGAATGTGTAACTTTTCAAAACGTCTCATTTAGAGGTCATTTTCTGTAACTTGTACTTTGGTCTATGAAGTAGCACCCCCGGTTACCCTCAGCATACAAATCTGATTTAGGGGAGATTTTAGATTGGTATTAGAGTTGTTGGTTATAGAGAACTAGGTTGCATTTAATACCTAGATAATAACTAATATTCATATTAAGATCCCCTCATGGTTTTTCTTGATATCCGTGCGCGTATACTTCCTAACTGCCTATGTTGTTATATTTATATCATTACTATTAGTATTATATAGAGGCAATTTATATAAACAATTGAATTAATTTTCGATTACTTATGTTTATTTTCCAGAGCATCACTATATTTTTATAACTGTTTATTATAAAAATAAATAGAACTCTTCTAAGACTTTTTTAATATTGTGAGTGACACAATGGTCTCTAAACCTTCTCAAGACATTGTGAGTAACACAATGGATCCCTCTAGACAGTTCTTAAGAACATCGTGAGCGTACGATTGATCTCCAAAACTTTTTCATGGCTTTACTTAATTTTCTTTTTGATGATATCAAAACTCGACATAGTTTGTCGATCACATTGGTTATTTTACTATTCGACTCCGAGTTTGAACACTCGCCTCGTATTTTTAAATGCAGACGTCGCCATGTAACCCACCGCATAGAAGCATGCCAGCTAATTGGGATATCACAATTAACTTGTCACCTCGTATATGGCGCCTTGGAGCACCTACTTTTAGAACACGGCTCATTAGCGTCTTAGTCTTTTTCTCTTTTCTCCTAATGATTTTGGAGAATTATACCACCAAGAAGAATGAACCGAAATGTGTTGAGTGACTCATTAACACCTTATTCTTTTTCTTTTTACTTCATGTGATTTTGAAGGACAATGTCAACTACGGGACAAGGAATGAGTTCTGCGGAAATTGAACAGATTGTAGCTCAACGAGTTACTAATGCTATTGAGGAAATTCCTAGCTACGAGACAAAAACCCATGTGGCTCGTGACTCGATAGATCAAGTCATACGTTAAGGAGCAAAGATAGCAAAGAATGTTAATAGGAAATGGGAAAGTGGTTATGACGGAAATTCTAGTCAACAGTAAAACAAACAACAAAAGGTCGTGAAAGCTTACCCTGTTGGGTTAAATAGCAAGAAAGGTTATGCTGGGAAGTGTAAGTTACATCACACTGGCCCATACCCTGTTAAGTGCAGAAGATGTCAACAGATAGGCCATCAATCCAAGGACTGCAGGAGTAAGACCCTTGCTAAACTTTATGTTATGTTTAAACATTTTAGGACATGTTTCATTTTGAACTCCGATATTTTATTAAATCGAATGTGAATTTTTTTTAAACGTCTCTTTTAGAGGTCGTTTTCTATGACTTGTACTTTGTGCTATGAAGTAGCACCCTCGGTTGCCTTCCGCTGCTATCAGATTTTAGGGGTGTTACATATTGGTATTCTAGGACTATATTTCCTAAGAAACTTTCATTAGTACTTCCTATAAACTTCGTTGTATCTTCGAATGTTTTTTTTAATGTTCCTATAAAATTATGTGTTATGACAAATCCATCGGTTACATTTTGATACTCTATTAAATTATGTAAGTTACTCTATAGATTGTCATAATCTTATAAACATCTCTATAACCATCCTATAAACCATTTTGCTGACATCTTGTAACATATTTTTGCGGTCATCCTACAAAGATTCTTGTTGTCATCTTATAAACTACTTTGTTCTCACTATATGAATATTAATATTAAACCATTTGATACTATCTTATACATAACATTAGTATGACGAAAGCGAGCATACCATTGTTAGTCCTTAATTATACATAGCCTGATCACCTATGTATAATTCAGGAAAGGCCCTGTTATGCTTAGATTGGTCATCTTAAAATTTTGTCGAAATCAAATTTTCGATTTATATTTCTAAGAAGCAAAATTTTGCGTGTATATATAAGTATTGCAAGTACCTTCACCTTTTCTCGAATGCCTCGCCAACTAACGTCACCAGTTGAACTCTGAGGACCAGAGTTCCCTTAAGGGGGTGACTGTAATACTTCGTAAATTCAAGGTCATTATTTTAATCCATGCTTTTATTATTTATTTACTTTTGAGTAAATCTTACTTTTTACGGTTTTACCGGATAAGTTATCTCGCGTTCCTAGTTGCCGTCTTTAAATTTATTATCCATCTACGAGTCCTACGCAATGCATTAGTTTCCATGAGCATTCCAAGCATACAAATTCTCTTTGTATTATTTACATTTCACATCGTGGTTCCGCCTAAACCCTCGTTATACTTTACGTTTTACGTTTGCGCTTAAAACTTTTTTTATTTAACACTACTCTCTCAAGTAACTTGTATCTAACTTACACTTTTAAGACCCATCGTGTTATTTTCATTTACATATCTTCAAACAACTAATATTTCATTTATTTAAATAAAAAAACAAATTACATAAAAAAATATAAATAAAAAATGCAAAATCTATATTAAACAAGAAAACTAAAACTACTAAAAAAATACCAACTAAAATACGCACAAAAAATAAACCCATACTTACTAGCCCATCCTACACACACACCACTGCCCCATATACCCACCAGTTTTCTGCTTAAAAAACACTGCACAAGGATTATACACACACACCAACCACATAAAAACCCATAAAAATCAATAAAAATAAATAAATAAAAATATCCAACAAAACCATCTTTATTTTGCAAGCCAACGCTCGTTAGTTATTTAACGAAACATCTAACAAATGCAATCCGGCGAGCCTAGCGGTGCAGTAACGACCAACCAACGAGCAGCCATGTTGGATTAACGAAGCTGGTGCATAACTGCACCGTGTGCTCTAATAATGAATAATTAGTTCAAAAAGGGTTCACACTGGCGGTTCAATATTACAATTGATGGACGAGTTAGTTAAGGTAGGACAAACTATGGGCTACATTATGAAAGGGTGTATGAGGAACATGGAAGTCATTATCGGCTCACAAGGAGAATGCAATGTTGTCAAATGAATTTTTTTGTTCTTAAACATTCAAGGACTTGGTCATAAGGCAAAAAAAGGGTGGGTAAAGGAGTTGTGTATCAAACATCATGTTAATTGAAGAATAATAGTAATCTTTAACAACAAGAACTAGAGAGAGAAAATGGGAAGGAAGGATATATTTTTTAGTGAGAGAAAGTAAAGAACATGAAATGCATTAAGTGAAAAATGAAACATACAACTAACCAACCACCTCTCCAAGGCATAGAGAGGTGTTTATATACTTACAAGGGGCAGATGGGCCTTGGCTTGATGGGCTTATCTATGGGCCTTGGTCTAACTACCTATGTAAGTTTCCAAAAATTACTTAACGAGCTAACAACTTTTATCTATGGAATTGACCGACACTTTTGTTTTCCTAACAATCTCCCCCTAAGGGAGGTCACTCCATTTTACAAAATCTAAACCTAGCATACTATGCTTCATCTTTAGTCTTGAGCTCATTTAACTTCAATCATTAACTTGTGATTTGATGTAGTGATCATTGAATTTAGGCTTGAGCTTGTTCCTTTATCTTGACTTGAATGTGAAAATGTTATCTTGAATACCATGAGATCATCAACCAAGCATAATCTTGATTCTCCATCTTGTAAACTTTACCATCTTGTGAGCTTGTGACTTTTAGACCGACATGCTCATACCTTTCTTGATATGTTATCTTGAAAAGCTTTAATATTGCATCTTTCTTGAGGTTCTTTAACTTTAACACTTCGTCACTTCGAGAAAGACGTACGGTATCAGAGTAGCAGAAGACTTGAAATATGTACTTGAGCTTTCATGATGTCTTTATGTTTGTCTATCGGGTATGAGCATGTGGCTATGAATCTTGTGAGTCAGCTAGAATCAGGTACCTTCACCTCCATCTTTAAGTATCCTGCATTAAAACAGTTAGCAATAAAGCGGGAGGACGAATATGGCTTTGTCATTTGCTCGTGTTTGGTTGGAGTAACCTTCAAATCCATGAGGATTGACCTATGATCATGTAGATTCAATTTAGGAAGAATCTCCTTGATAGGATTTCCAGCTGAAGTATATAATATTTCTAACACATTTGCATTAGATTCATCAAATTCAGCATGTTCTCATTACCGAAACGTCTAAAAGCAGACAGCACGATAAGAGTAAACCAGTAAGTTACTATCTTATGATTGAATAGAAAAATCGATGTGAAAGTCAATCGACATGTCACTTGCTAAAGTGGTTTTGTGACACATCGAAGGTGTTAATCATTTCAAAAATTCATCAATCGTCGATCCATAACCTGGAACAAGTTTGATTCATATAGAATCGCACCGTTGTTGCTTTCTAGTTGTCGCAAGTTTGATTCATAAGAATCGCACAAGTCATCTATCATGAGCTTGTTTGATGTTGGCTCAAGCAGGATTTCCATCTTCACTGTAAATACTTAAGTATCACTCGGATGTTCTGGCAAAATCACAAGGATAATGCATAGGACTCTTTATATTTCTCGTTATTCACATTGTGTGAGATAGCAAGCATAATTTTGACAAGTGTCCTAATGAGATTTATGGATGATCTCTTTTGGCTCTAGACTCAATAGTGCACTTTGGTTTTAGTAATCGAAAGCTGGAGCAGACTGCCACCTTTTCAATATCAACTAACTCGGAGTGAGAAAGTTGGTAGAAATGTGTGTAATCTCCGTGAGAAATGAAACAAGAGTCTTTTGAGAGACCTTGTGTGGCTAGGGAGGGTTGTGCATTGCATCACTGGGTCCATGATGTCAGTCTTCAATGTCAGCAATCATCTTTGTGATTCTTGACAGCAGATGTATTGACCTGGTTTCTGCCTAAGTGTAAGGAGGGCTTCTTTCTTTTCACCCTTTATCTTAACTTTTCTTTTTAATTCTTCAACCCCTTCAGCGCTTACCGAGACTTCATAACTAGTACCTTGTTGGGTTTGTTCCAGTACTAGCTCCATCTCAGTCGGCACTTTTCCCGATTCTCACTTTTTCTCCTTTTGTATCATACCTAAGGACTTCTACACTATCTAGTGGATATCCCTGGGTAGATCCCTCCGGTTCTGGCTGGATCATGGGATTTGAATACCTATGCCTAACCGCCTTATAACTCCATAAATTTAAGTACATGGTCGGTCTTTGTCAGTCTTTCAGGTATTCTATCATAATCGAAGCCAAAATCATTGAAAAGTTCAATCAAAGTGTTTGATATAAATATCAAAAGAATTTACACTGTAAGAGTTTTCTTTTCATCATCACTAAAAGCTCCCCTTAACATGTGTGTCGTAATCGTAGTAACATGCTAAGTGTGGAGTTGTATGAGTCCATTTTTTCTTATCACAATTTCATACAAAATAGATTCATTTTATCACATTTTTCTCCCGCTCCCCTTATCCAAAATGTTAATCCCTTGATATTTTGGATATCATTTGATTAAATGTTCGACAAAATGTTACACAATCTCTAAACAGGGAACATTTTAATGCTCCCCCTCAATATTGAGTATAATAAACAAGTGCTGAGTACAATAATTTGAAATTTTTTGAATTTACTAAAAATTCTTAAAAATTTTGTACTCGAGCACTTCTTAATATCACCATAATGTCTACACTACATATATACAATTACAAGTTATTTATACGTAACAAGGTTTAACCTGTTATAATGAGGACATCATATGATAAATCATATGGTCCTTTGCAGCAGTCGAAAGTCTCCCTCGTATGGTCTCCCACCAACAAATTTCTCTAACCATCGCATAATCCTCCTGGTCTTAAGTTATTTATCAATTGCCTAGATCATAGCTCATGCTTTATCTCTATTACTTTGTCTCCAGATAGTCTGAGGCAGATACTTCATCCGAATTCCCTTTAGACGATCATCAAGAGCAGTCCGAACATCATTGAGTGTACCATCACTGAACTTGTGTAGTTCATCAATACGCATCAATCTGTTCTTCTTGTCTTTGTTTTGGTAAATGAAACCTCTGGGATTAGAGTATGCTGTAAAAGCTTCTCTTTGTTTAAGATCTGATCTGTATGTATCCGGCTTTATGAGGTTGACTTTTTTTGATAACTCTCGACACCTAATTGAAGATCTTCCACACGCCTTTGGATGACAAAGCTTCTTGTAAACATTCGCAAGGAGACATTAAAAGCTAGGCATTCTTCAATAGTGAGATTTGTCAACTTGCCTTGAACAAGAAGAAGCAGCACATCTTCGATGTCTAGGATGCGAAGCCTGTTGAAATCGCCTTCTTTGAATGTATACAGCTTGTCGTCATCTCTATGAACAGTGATCCAATCTAGATGCTTGTAATTGTGTCATTCGACTATTTGAAGCTTTGTGACAGCAATGAGTATGCGTTTGGAGTAAACATCTCAACAATTCCTTTGTTTAGTAGCAAATCCATAGAATTGTTGTCGTTTTCGCCCCCAATGTGAGATTCCCCAGAGTGCATGTTTGTCGTAGCTAACCGGCACTTGACTCCACATTGTGTTAGAGACCAAATCTTCAATCCATTTGATATGCCCGTAATCTGCAGCCTTAGTCTTCGTCACTGAAGTTGTATATGTTCGGCTTGAGACACCACCACTTAGATATGCAAGGTCGTTGTTGATGAAGTGATTGAAAGGTATGACATGACGACCTCGAGAATTAGGTATCAATGGTAGTGGTTTTCGTAAATCATGAGGATATTGCTGACCTTCAGGGTTGTTCTAGTCTAATTGATCAGTGGTTGCCTTGTAGACTTCTTCAAAGAAATATTCAAGTTCTACCAGACTCTTGCATGATCCTTTCATCAGCTCGAATGTTGGACCGGCTAATAATTCAGGAGTTAGAGTATCAACTTTAAGTCGGTTCATTACGAATGCTGAGAAGTCAAGAGGATTGTCTATTAGCTCATTAATGACTCATGTAGATCTTCTATCTGGGCCAAAGAGCTTAGCCAAGGTTAAACAAGTCCATGAGCATTAGACAAAGTCTTATTCCAATCACGATCTAGAGTAGGAGGTTTTGCTAGTTTTTGAAACCAATCAGGAAGCTGAGAGGTCTCTTCATCAGGTTGATCTTCAGTAACTCCTATTTTAAACTCCTGATGTACAGGTTCTTCCAAATATTTGGTAGTTTGCATTGGCTCCTCTGCTTGAGCAGACTTGTCAACAGACTTTTGATGAGATTTGGACCCTTCAGTTGACTTGCCAGTTGTCTTGGATGTCTTTTCCTTTGATGCACTGGTTGACTCTGTTTCTTTTCCTGCTCTTCTTCTCTTGGACCCCCGGTTTGATCCAGTGGAGGGTTCTTGGTCTTTATCCTCTTTATCTCGACGTCTTTTAAACGAAACATTTTCTCCATATGTGTCTAGTATAAGTTTGTCACTTTCGTAAGCGTCAACCTTCTTTGTAGAGATTCTTTTGTTCATCAGATCTGTAGATTAACTTATTGCTCTCCATCTTATCTATGATCATCTTTTTCAGTTCTAGTTCGGATAGGTTGTCGGCTACGACATGAGATGTCTTAGATACATTGGATGAACGAGTCAGAACCTCTGCTTCAAGTTTTTCATTTATAGTCTTCTCAATTTTTGACAAAATCTTGGAGACTTGTGCTTTAACTTGTTCTTTGACTTGATCCTTGATTATTTTCTTAATGTTATCATTAAGTTTATTGATGAAGTCTGCATTTTCAGCTTGAGCTTCATCTTTGAGTCTGTTTGACTGTAACTGAACAGCTATTTTGACGGCTTCATGCATCTTGTTGGCAAGGTATGCCATCAACAATGCCGGGAATTGAAGAAACTGCTGCATCAAATTGGTTTGTTTGCTTGAGTTCAGAGAAATCGGTTTCCAAAGTTTTTAGTTTATGGTCAAACCCGAATAAAGAGCCAAAGTTGGGAAGATCTTGTAGGGAGGAGCTTGGAGCATTTGCTGGTGTAGGAATTGGTGTTTGTTACAGATGTGTGATAAGAGGTGTGGGTGGTGGAGGAAGAGTTGTTGTAGACAAAAGAGGTAGCTCGACAATAGTAGTAACCGGAACATCTATCAGTGAAGTTGACTTAGTGTTAAGATTAAATATAAAGTCAATACCTGTATCTAGACTAGGGTTGATCATGTTAGAAATGAAGCCAGATGACATAGAAGAACTCTGTTGTTGAGCTTCAGGATTGACTTATGTTATGATCACATGAGTGTTTTCTATTACTTGAGTAGTTTAAACAATAGTGTGTGGAGCATCTGTCATTTCAGTATCTCTTCCCTCCAGATTGATGTTCACGTCCCTGTATAATTCATTCGCTTCATCCTCTTCATTTGTCTCCTCTTCATCCATTTCTTCTCCCTATTTCTTCATTACTTTCTTCATCATCAGTGGATTCATAATTAGAAGGTGTATGAATCCTCGAATCTGAATCCTCTTCTTCTTTATCTTCTTCATCATGAGTGGAAAGCTTGGGATGAACAAAGTCATCATTATTGTTGTTTGAATCAGTTTGCTCATTAACATCATCTTGCTCTACATCATCTTGATCATCATGTTCTTAATCATCATCATCTTGATTATCATCATCTTGTTCATCATATTCCTGACCATCATCATCTTGATTATCAACATCGTCATCATTATCATCTCCCATGTTTACTTCATCGTCATCTTCCTCGTCACTGAACTTCTAAGTGATTTACACAACCTTAGAATCATAAGAAAGTACATTGGGAACCCCTGGTGTGACACCAGTTCCTTTATCTACACCTGAACCACTGGCATGAGAGCTGTGTTGTTGTGTCTTTCTTCTTTCAAGAGCAATATTCATCTGTTCAGCTTCAGTCAAAGCAACCTCAGATAGTACCATTAAACCTTTTGACTTTGTTGCTGATTGCTTCTTCTTGGCAAGTATAACTCCCTTAGCTGAAGTCTTGATTCTTTTTCCTTTAGAAGCTTGAGTAGGCTTCGTCTTAGGAGATGATTCAAAATCAGATTTCTTCTTTATAGATTTTAGTTTTGGAGTCTTTTCACCAGTAGCATAAGCATGGTAAGTTTTATAGGATTCAGACTCCAACATGTCTTGGTTTGTTAAGTGCTGAGGGAGAATAGAGCCGTATACCTGTGTGTCCTGATGTTTAGAAATGACTCTTATTGTGGTAAACATGATGTCATCTTTGGCATAGTGCCAAAACATCTTATTTCTCCTTAGTATTGCCTGATCCTTTGCCATAAAGTAGTCTACAATGACTTTGGTGAAGCGTGGATAATACATGTCATTTTTCTTTTTAGAATTCTTGTTCTCCACTTGATACACTAAGTCTTCCCACAGCAAGTAGACATAGTCAACATTCTTGTTATGATATATTCCCCAAAGGATTTGAGCTCGTGATAGGCAAAGACTTTCCAGAGCAGTAGTTTTTCCACTAAGACACTTATTGATGATAGTAGCAAATGATCTCCATGGTTGATGCAAGTGATTAACATTGACATCAGATAAGACCTTTATCTCACCAGTGTGTCCAAGATCTCTAATGAAAGAGAGTATCTCTTTTTTAAATAGAGGATCTTCAAATTTCTGGCCTGGGAGTTTTGGGCAAATTTTGAGCATATCTCTGAAGTTGTCAACATTAACAGTATGGCTTTTTCTATTCATCTTGAACCGGAGTGAAAAATGATGTTTGGTGATAGTAGCCCAAAACTCTTGCATGTAAATTTCTAGAACATCAGCAGAGACCTCAAATGCATTGTAGAAATGGGTGAGC
>BQNB010091104.1:0-26965 GCA_026074375.1 Tanacetum coccineum
CCCTTCCGCTGACCGAGCTGAATTGAGGGTGTTACACTCTTTATCAAGAAGAATTCCAGAGATATCATCCTTGTACAAGTGTATGTGGATGACATTATCTTTGGATCCACAAAGAAGGCCTGGTGTGATGAGTTTGAAAAACTGATGAAAAGTGAGTTTGAGATGAGTGCTATGGGTGAATTAACATTCTTCTTAGGACTACAGGTCAAGCAACAGTCTGATGGGATTTTTATTCATCAAGAAAAATATGTGCATGATATCCTAAAGAAGTTTGATTTGGAAAGTGTGAGAACTGCAACAACTCCATATGAAGCTCCAAAGCCTAAATCCAATAATGAACCTGATGATGCTGTTAATGTTCATCTATACAGATCTATGATAGGTTCACTTATGTATTTGACAGCTTCAAGACCTGATATCATGTTTGCAGTTAGTGCTTGTTCAAGACATCAAGTTACACCTTTAACTTCCAACTTGAATGCAGTAAAGAAGATCTTTAAGTATCTTAAAGGCCAACCTAAATTAGGTCTTTGGTACCCAAGAGATTCACCTTTTGTGTTGGAAGCTTATAGTGACAGTGATTATGCTGGTGCTCATGGTGATAGGAAATCCACAACTGGAGGATGTCAGTTTCTAGGTAGGAGGTTGATTTCATGGCAATGCAAGAAGTAAACCATTGTGGCTACCTCTTCTACTGAAGCTGAATATGTTGCTGCTGCAAATTGTTGTGGACAGGTACTTTGGATACAAAACTAGATGTTGGACTATGGGTTCAATTTCATGAACACTAAAATTTTTATTGATAACCAAAGTACAATTTCCATAGTTAAAAATCCAGTTTTTCACCAAAGAACAAAGCACATTGAGATTAGGCACCATTTTATCAGGGATACAAATGAGAAACATCTTATTCAAGTGCTTAAAATTCACTCTGATGAAAATGTGGCTGATCTGTTAACCAAAGCCTTTGATGGACCTCGATTTAATTATTTAGTAGTCCATATTGGGATGCTCAATCCTTGATTACAGTGATTGAGGGAGTTTGTATTCTAACAATTTTGCAGGTCATAACTTGTATTTTTGCAGTTTGAAGTCTTGAAATGTGGGTTTTTGCTATTTTTTACTCATTAATACTAGTAGTTCCAATTGATGCTGGTTGGACATTGATTCTGTTGGTAAGTTTATTGTTTCTGCTGACAGAACAATTACTCCTGCTGGTAGTACATGGTTCCTGCTGTTGGTTCGATGTTCCTACTGGTAGCTCTGTAGTTCCTGCTGGCAGACTGATTTTCTTGCTGGTAGTTTCATGTTTATACTGGTTGACTACTTTTCCTGTTGGTTTCGAGGGGTATTGATACTTTTGAGTTTAAATCCAAAGTAAAGATATCGCTTAGCAGTATTTTTGCCACTTAATTAGCCAATTAGGTAACTTTTATCTATGATTAATTTGTTTCATATTGAATGGTCAATTTTTAACCACCCAATTAACTCAAAAGGACCAAAGTTCCCATGTGCACGATCATTCTATCATAACCTAATTGGCTTTCACTATCAGTATCTACTTTCTTTTTTTTCAAACTTACCCACCTCTTTCATCTTCAACTTCACACTCTGTTTTTGCTAATCAACAATGGCGGCACTACACTACAAGGATGATCACAACAAGGCTGCCTATCTGGAAAAGTCTCAAGGAAGTGAGGGATATCATCAGATTCTTGACTTTCTCAATGGGTCCTCTCTAAGGTATGCTCTGACTCATTGCCCCCCAATTGTCTATGACTCTCTAGTCAGGCAATTTTGGGCTTCAGCTACAGTCCGCTCTCTTGAGGATGGTTTCCAAGAGCTTGTCGCTACTGTAGATGGCAATGAGATTGTAGTAAATGAGTCCTCTATTAGGACTCACTTGCAATTAGATGATGAAGGGGGGTTATATGTTTTTACCCAGCAAGAGATTCTTGAGGGAATGGCTGCCCTTGGTTATCCAACTGATGGCACCTTCACTTTCTACAAGAACAAGTTTTCTCCTCAATGGAGATACTTGGTTCACACCCTCATTCATTGTTTAAGTCCCAAATCAGGGGGTTGGAATCAATTTCCTAGTTCTCTTGCTTCTGGACTCATATGCTTATCTGATGGGAGGAAATATAATTTTTCTAGACTAATTCTTGATGGAATGATTGGGAATGTAGGGGCCACTAAGCATAAATTTCTCATGTACCCTAGGTTCATACAGACGATCTTGGGTATTCAGACCACAGACCCTACCCCTAAGGCCATAGGTGTGTTTAGTTCTAAATTATTTACCAATATGAAGCTAGAGTTTGATGGAGATCATATGCCTCTCTTGGCTGCTATGTTGCCTAGGGAGAATATGGGTGCTGGTGCATCTGTTCCTGCTGGTGGTGGTTCTTCATCACCACCCCCTCCCTTAGTTACACCTCAGCCCTCACCTAGGACTGAGGAGGTTGATACTACTCCCTCAATACCATCACCTACTCCATCACTTAGACCATGGCCTACTAGAGATTCCACCTCTGCTTCTTCTCCTCAGATTAAGCAGAGCACACCTTTGGGACATCCAAGCCCAGTCAGGCAACGCACACCTAGTCCAGCAAGACAACTTACTCCTAGCCCTGTTAGACAACCTTCACCTAAGGTAGTACATTCTTTCGAGACCAATCCTTCTCCTTTTATGGAAGATAACAATGCAGGTGGTGATTTCTATGTGTCTCCTAACCGGTCCTATGAAGCTCCACCCACCACAGGTCAACCTGCTGGTGGAGCTGAGGAACCTGATGCTCTTACTATTTTATCTTCTAAACTTGACAGGTGTTTGAATCATATTAGAGCATTGGAGACAAAACTAAAGGACACCAAAAAGACTCTTGGGGGTGTTGTACTGACCTTGGTTGGCAGAGTCAAACATTTGGAGGTCAGACTTAAGAAGCGCAAGAGGACAATTGTGCTATCTGATTCAGAAGATGAAGAGGGTGTCCGCAAGGATGACCTTGACATAAAGGCACTCCAAGTATTGGCCAATGTCTCTTTAGCTAGTGCTCAAACTGTGGAAGCTGCCTTCTCCCTCTCTCAAGCTGCTAAGGATGCACAGAGTCAAGCTACAGACACCTCTCCGGGGTTTAAGAGAACAAGGTCCAACGGAGGTTAAGGAAGCTTTCTGATGTCCCCGCTTTTGATCGGTTCAGAACAAATGTTTTTGCTGGAGGAGTTGGAATTTCTGCTGGTAGTGGAGCTGTTTCTACTGTTGTTCCTGCTGCTACTGTTAGCAAGGAAATTCCTGTTGCTAGTACCTTTGCTCCTTCTGCTTTACCTATTCCTGCTGTTGCCACTTCCACTATTCCTGCTGGTACTTCCACCAATCCTACTGCTGCTCAAAGTTCCAAAGGTAAAGAGCAAATCGTGGAAGACCCTACTCCTGACATGGAAAGGATTTTCAAGAACATGGAAGATGAGAAGATTGGAGCAGATATGGCAAAGAAAGTTCAAGCTGAAGAAGATGCACAGTGGGCAAGACAGCAAGTTGAGTCGCAAAGCAAAAGGCAACAAGAAGTGAATGTTGCAGCCATGTTTTACACTGAGAATGATTGGCTAAACATATTGGCTCAGGTGGCAACCAACTCTTCTCTGTCCCAGGTACTTTTAGGAGATGATGTATCAGAAGAGACTTTCCCTGAAAGAATGGTTGCCTTGATAAAACGGAAGCGACATGCTCTTGCTGAGCAATTGGGAGTATATGCGGACTTTTGTAAAGAATCAGAGTAGTGCTCTTTATACAAATGGATGGACCATGACTCAGGTAAAAAGGCTTAATGATGCACAGCTAAAGGAGGAATTTGAAAAGATTCAACAGGCACTTGAACATGCTAAGATCTTGGATTTCAAGAGAACTCTACCTCGGTCCAAGCCTAATCTAGAGGAACCTTCTTTTAGGAAATTAAAGTCCACTAAAATTTCATCTGATGATGCTGTTGCTTTACAAGTTTCAGCAGCTGGCACGCAAGATCCTGCTGGTGTCACTATTTCTTCTAGTGTTGCTGCTACTCGCACACCCGATGTTTCTGCCAAGTCTTCGTCTACTTTACCTTTGCCGGCTCCTTTTTCTGTTGCTTCCACCACACCTCCTTCTACTAACTTGTCATCACCACCTCCTGCTGCTGTCACTGACACAACCACCACTTCTCTTCCTGCTGAACCAAATCCAACTCATCTTGTTGGTGCTGTTCCTACTGATGAGACCCAAGATGTTTCTACTCATGCTGCTCAAACTATTTCTTTTCCTTCCTCAACTGGAAAACCTAAGCGGAGAAAGAGAACTGTAAAGAAACGTACACCTAAGCCTCTTTTGGATATGGATGATCAGTCATTCATCAAGTTCGACTCCGGTAGTGAATCTGACAATGATTTGGTTCCTTGGGCTGCCATTGCTGCATGGGAAGTTTTATCTACACCTCTGGGTGAAATAAATGAACTGTATAGAATTGATGGGGTGACTAAGCATTTTACGACACTTAGGGAGATTCTTTATATGGTGGACAGACAAGATTTGATGAAGCTCTATGGTATCGTAGATAAGTTTTATCAAACTACTGTTGCTACAGGAGTTGGATTGATACTATGGGGAGATCTTAAGGTGTTGCTTGATTCCATGGAAGGTGGTGCCGATTATTCCATTTGGGGAAGTCAACAGAATTGGCAAGTCCGAAGATGGAGGTTATACACTTTTTCCAATGTTCATGTTTTGGAGACCATGGCTGGAATTGTATTGTATATGTTTGTGGATGTCCCTTATCCCTTATCTGTCAAGCTTATGGAAAGGATGTTAAAACATAAATTGGAGCTTGCCAGAGATGTTGTTGGCAATGATCTTACTACCGCAGAACAATTGATTGGGTTCATCAAGAATCAATTAGCTGCTGCTCAGGTTCCTGCTGCTTGATGGTACATTTCCATATTTTGTTGTATATTTCTTTGTAACAATTTTATTTTCTATAGTTTGTTATTTAAAAATAATAATAAACAAATATTTCTCTTCTGTTGTTAGTGTACAAAGTGTTTAGGTGTTGGCTTATCACCACACAACAAATGGTTTTCAGTTCACCATGCCTAACAAGCATAAGAACTGGCTAGTCCAAGAGCAAACAGCTACTTGGTATTGACCTATCAAATCCGTTGATGGTTGCCAGGTTACCCAAAACTGGATGGTTTTCACTTGCCATATTCTTGGAATGAAAAGTGGCTAGTCCATAGCAAACGGCTCATGGTAAAGACTTTCTCAAATCCGTTGATAGCTGTAATAGTTTGCAAAAAACTATATGGTCTTCACTCACCAGGTTGTTCTAACAAAGAGTGGCTAGTCTAAGGGGGTACGGCTCTTGGTAAAGACATCATCAAATCTGTTGATGGCTGTGATGATTTGCCAAAAATCATTAGGGTATTTCAACTCACCTTTGATTCACGTTCTAAGAGTTGGACTGGTTACTAGTTCACCAGGGTGACGCCATGATTCCACCAAAGGACTAGCTAGCCCAAGAGTGAGTAGCTACTTGGTAAAGGCTCATCAAACCTACTCATGTTGCTGAGGTGGTTCTATTGTTGCTACTGGTTCAAGGAATGTAGAGCTTCAGAGTCTGCTGGTGTCTATGTCTCAAGTCTTTATAGTCAGCATCACGCTCATATGTGTTTTTGCTGTTTCTTAACGCTGGTCAAGTGTTTTGCTGCTGTTCCTAGTCAAGTCTCAATCCTTAAGGCAAAGATCTATCTAGAAACTTAAAGTTAACTATGTCAAATTCAAGTTTAAGGGAGGATTGTTAGGAAATATTAATTTTGTAATAGTTAGTATTCCTTCTGGTAGAACATTTATAGTTCCTGCTGGCAGGTATGTAGTTCTTGCTGGTAGAGTTATTATATCATTCCTGCTGTTAGTACAATTGGGTTCATGCTGGTAGCATAGTTCATGCTGTCAGTAGTAATAGTCAACCCGTATATTTAGTAGTTAGTTGAGGATAAGGGATATGCATGAGATATATTAGGAAGTGATAATGCATATCTTCTCTACGCGTATTCTCTACGTGAATTAGGGTTTCTCTAGTATATAAGAAGCATTCGGCCAATGGTTGTACACATCTTAAAAAAACACTTTTCTTAATAGTAATATAGATCCATAGATGATCATTGTTATTTAGTTATTCTTCTTTAACTCTATTGTTTATATTCCGCATAAACTTTAGTTTATTGTTAGAGTCTCTCCTGTAGTTTGCTTGTGATTACATAAGTATTCTACCAACCCTAAAGGGCTCAAAGATCTGTCTAGGACTGGACCAACATTGTTTTATAGCTTCATCACCTGTTGTTCTTAGAGCTGTCTGGGGAAAGGGCTGTTCAAGAATATCGGCTATTTCTTTCCTTTTTGAATGTGCATCCCCTTTTGCAGGTGTCGTTGATGTTCGTAATGGCATAAAGTAAGTTTCACACAAAAGTATATAATATGTTACTACTTTAGTTACACATATTAGTTATGAGTCGAATCTAAAGAGAACATGTGTGTTTACCTGTGTATGGAGTGTGGATTTCTGAGAGTTTCAGACCATAAAAACTCTGTATATTCCCATCCCGCCTAATAATTGTATTTGAATGGATGGTAACAGATGTATGCAGTATGTTGGAGAGCGATGGGAGATTGACCTGGTTGTTGTCTGAATTCATACCTGCCTACAGAGTGACTACAAATAATATGATCCTACAGATATGATTTAAAAGGGTGACATTAGAAGACAAACAGGTAAACAGTTAACACATTTATTATTCAGGCTTATGCAGTTCCACAATCATAAATGAAGAGTTTTACAAAACTTTCTCAGATGGAATGAAGCCTTGATAGCATATCCCTATGATCCGAAACAACTCAACTACGAGTCAGAGAACGGAGGCATTAATTAGAATATAAACCTCAGAGCTCCAAAATTTGGCTTTATTATATTATTATTGCAACATTTATAAATCTCTGTCCTTTTAAACAACTTTGCCACATCGGTATGCGAGCCGAACCATGGTCCTAGGAGTCTCTATTTCGACCTACAGGATGATCCTTGTCAATTTCCTCGACCTTTTAGAAGGCTGCAACATCGGTTGTGAGCCGGCAAGATGCAGAAAACTTTTATCAGTCTCAGATTATTATTCTTAGTATGGGCCTTCTTTTGAAGACTGCTACATCGGTTGTGAGCCGGCAAGAGGCAGTATACTTTTATCAGCCCACAGTTTTTATTATTATTATTATTACCTCCACCCTTTAAACGACTACCACATCGGTTGTGAGCCGGCAAGAGGTAGTGGTCTTATTTCGGCTTTGGTTTATTACATAACTATTATTATTATAGCAAAATTTTGAGTCCTGTGGTCTTTTAACTACATAGACAACGGTAGCGAGCCGTTAGGAATCGGTAGCCTATTTTCCCATAACACTGACAAAACCTCGATGTGTACCTTAATTTCACCAGAAGGAATCTCTACAAAGTGATTTAAACTAAGAATCGCAAAAAACAAAGTAACTTTATTTATTCAACAATTATAACGTTTATTAAGCTGGTGGGAGCAAAAAGCCACAATTAACCTTTATGAGCTCGAAAGAGATCCAACTACTCTATGTTTAGCATCTAACTTATATAAAACTCTATCATTTCTCGTTCTTCACAAATTTGAAATCTTTACTAAAAAGACCCGCGAATGCTTAGTCTAATAAAACAAGCTTTGCATATTTAAAGTCTATCATGGAAACTTGCAAATTCTTGGCTTTTACAAGCTAGAATTCGCGTTTTAAAGCTTCTTGTATAAAAGACTAGCAAAAGCTTAATTTTATATAAGTTAAGGGGCAAGCTAGAGCGCAACATGCTCGATCAAGTCAAAATTTATTCCTTAAAAAGACAAAACTAAGTGTCAAAACACTCATTCTATTTTTGAAAATTTTTAATTTTGGCATATTTTTGCTATTTTTGGTGGCAAAACGGGGTTACGTGAAGACAAGGCAAATGCAAGTAAGATCAAATCGAAAGATCCCCCCATACTAGAACTACACATTGTCCTCAATGTGAGACTGTCACCCCCATACTAATTTCAAGGCATAATCCAAATATTAAGGGGTCTCTACGCAAATCTAAAGCCGTTTATTAATTATGCTAATAGATAAACGTTAATCAATAAGATCTAGGATATCAGATTCCCATATATAAGCATGCGAAGGATTGAAGATCGAGTGAACGATGGACAAAACCACGAGCACGAGAGCCTTCAAAATCCGGGCAATCCTGGACATAAAACACAAAACATGAAACACGAGAAAGGAAGAGGCGAGCCTCCTCACATCACACTTATTAATAAATATTAATATACTACTACTAAGGATAAGCATGGGTTGCCACCCACGAAGCGCTTGTTTTTGTGTGAGTCTCTAGCATGACTCACCCTATATCATAATGATAATAGGGACAAAACAAGTGGAAGAGCAAACTTCCATTGGACATTTATATGCCACCGGTTTTAGAGAAGAAAAATGAAAAGTGGAGATGCCAGGGTCAAAAATGATATCCTCTCGTCCCGGAGAGTGGGAAAAGAGAAATCATAGGATAGGGTGAAATAAGGAGAAAATTTTGGATAACATATGTGAAGTAAAGATAATGGCGACCGCAAAGGTCAACTTCACATATGAGGAGAAAATTTTTCGTCATGAATCCCGAGGTCGAAAATTTGAATCCATAATCTTCAAATCCATTAATCATCACATTTAAACATCCTCGAGTCATGATCAAGGAACACCTTTGGAGGGAGACTATGTATAGTGTCATTACTAAGCAAGCTCTCAAGATAGAGTATATCTCCCTCTGAATCGTGATAACCGTCTTCAATATCCGTAGAAATATCAACATCAAGAAAAGCATCGATCTCATCAATATCGCCTCCCGGGTTAGAAATTTTATCCTTGGTCATTAAATCATCAATTGGAGCATTGGACAAAATTTTCTTCCAATATCGTTTTAAGATTCCATATCACATAAAATCATTCATTCTCTTTTTGAACAGGTGGTTCATCGGTGAACCCTACGAGAATGGAAACAACGCTTATTGTAGGAGTAGATGGATCTCGATGAAGAAAAAACTCAATGTCGTCATCTGGGGCAAAAAAATCATCCTCATTAGAATTGGAAAGAGGTGTGACTAGGAAAGTCGACTCACCAAGGATGGAATCATAAGAATCCTTGCACTCGATGTCCTCTAACACCTCATCAAAAAGAGGATTTACGTCACTAGAGATGTATTCGTCATCGAATTCGAAAAGAGGGTTCGAATAAATTTTCATATTATCTTCCGGAACGTCCTCATCGGATAGTGACTCGTCATCACTAGAGGTAAAATCGTCATTTGAATCGAAAAGAGGGTTAGAGAAAGTCACGGATTTTTCCTTATAAACGTTAATGGGAGAGAAATCATCACACGAAGGTAAATCACAAACACTATCACTCCCGGATGTATCCTCGGACTCACTTGGGATTGGAACAAGGTCCTCAACACTAGACTTTATGAATTCGTCCGATTCCTTTTCAGGAATATTGCTAAGTTCCTCATCCCCCATGATGAGAGAGTCCTCGGGCTCCAAAGTCGGTAAAACGGATGTGATTGCAATAGACGGAGGAATTTGAGAATCAATTTCATTCAAAGGAATAGTACTCTCCTCGTAATCATAGTCATCATCGTCATCATAGCAAAAAGATTTGAAACGTTGCGAAGGATAAGTACTAAGATTAGCCACCTGCTCTAGATGCTGAAGCTCTTTCTTTTTATTAATCTCAATACTCATTCCATTGAATTTACCTTTAAGCTCATCAATCATATTTTCACATTCCCTTCTAAAACGAATATCAATTTTCTCATTACGATAATCTTTAATCTGTAAGTCATTACTTAAACTTAACATTTCATCTAAATAATGCTGCTTTAGATCCTCCATATCTTGGATACTCATTTCTTGAAGAGGTGATTGATCGATGCTAGCCGCCTGCTTTTGTTGAAGAAACATTTCACAAAATGATCGAATCATTTAAAGAAGTTCATTCTGTAACTCATCTATTTTATCCTATCTATTGTGTACATCACTTATCCTTTGCTGATTAAGGTCTTCTTGATGATTTATGGAATACTGCGGGGGTTGGTCAAAACCGGAATAGTGAGGCTCAAAATAGTTTTGATTCATCGGTTGACATTGAAAACTTTTACGAGGACCCCTATAGTTTTCACAGCAAAGATATTGTTGTGGAAAACTCGGTGAATTTTGTGGATAATAATTATCACTAAAGTTTTGATTGTAGCTCGGTTCTTGCTCATAGACAAGCGGAAACCGAGGTGGACAATCATAACCATAATGAGAATCGTTCCCACATAATTTACACAAGTATGATTCGTACTGGGGTTGTGGAGGGTGGGTGAAAACATTTGGAGGATCATTGAAAGAATTCGGATTTGAATCATTAACGAATGAATTTCCAGCTTCAAAAATGCAAAATGAACAAAATCCTTCTCCAAGATAATATCCACACCTCACACATGTACACCGTTGACAACGTACACCATCTTCTAATGGATCTTTACAATGAAAACAATGAAATTAGTTGAACGAAGATGTTTGGGGTTGTGAAGGTGGGTTAGAAATATCGGGAGTTTAATTATAAGAATTTGGATTAGAGTCATAGATGGGCTCATCTTCGAAACTCACATTGGTATAATGCCGACAATTTCCACCGTTAAACGGACCTCCACAGCACGAGCATCTTGAAAACCAAAACATTTTGAAGAATTATCGTATAAGAAGGTTAAAAGAATAAGAATTAAACGAAATAAAGGATAAAGAAGAATATTTATAGATTTTTCAAATAAAACATAAGAAATAATATAAAAAAAGAAAAATATTTTTGGTAACCGAAAGTTAATAGTGCACGGTAGCTCTCTAGAAAACGCACAAAGAAGCGGAGGAGCGGGCAAGCGCGAAGCTTTTAAAAACCTTCTCCTTTCGGGTCGAAGTTCGTAGGATCGACCCTCCTTATACCTCTCTTATAGTTTGTTAACTAAAGATGAGCCGAAACGACAATTAACAAACAGTTATTTTTTTATTTAAAATAAAATAAAATAAGAATAAAGTGTAAAATATTTTTTTGTATTTTTATATAAAATAAAACGAAAACTTTCACGGGGAAAGGATCTTCAAGGCTCGAACACGAACAATTCCGTAAAAATCGCTACACCTCTCCCCGGCAGCGGCGCCATTTTGATATTCGTCTAAATACGTATCAAACAAATAACCCTCAAATATATGTAATATATAGTATACATGTACATATACGTAAGCAAAGTATCATACAAATTATCCTTAGGAAAGAATAATAAGTAATCAACACGGGTATCGTTCTCCTCGGTGAGAGGTGAATGGAAATTCACGTTTATGTCGGGAATCGAGCTTGATTATCATAAAAGATTTGGATTTGGTTTCTAATTCTAATAACGCAAATGGAAAGCAAATAAAAGGCACACTAAACTAGAATTAAGGGCACAATTAAATTTAAACGACGATTAAACACTTAACGGGAACTTAACGACTAACGGGAAAATAAAAATATAGCAAAATAAACTCTAAAAACTTAAAATGCAAATTTATAAAACCTAAATGTATTAGAATAATTTTTGAAAAAGAAATTATATATATTTTTTAATTTTTATTTTATTTTTTATGAATTAAAAATAGTTTTAATCTAAATTAAATATTAAAAATAGCAAACTAATTATTAAAAATCTGGAAAAATTATGAAAAATACCTTAAACTATTTAGAAACTATAAAAATTGAAAACTGGAATTTTAGCTGAAAGAATAAGCAGTTAAAAAGCCAATGAGCTCGGATAAGCAAAAACCTAAGTAACTATAACATTAATTTGAAACCAACACCTAATGGAAAAGACCCAAGGGCACAATGGTTAAAGCTTAGTGTGTGTGAAGGAGAGGTCGCAGGTTCGAGTCCTGGACCTATCCTTTTTGCTACAATATTTTTTTTATTTTCTTTTTGAAACTTTTATAAAACAAGCTGAAATAAGCAAACTTAATAAAAGACTTTTTGCTGAAACTCAATATATAAGCTAGAATAAGCAGATTAAAAAGACAGTTTACTTAACAAAACTAAGTGAATTAAGGCTAAAACTGTTTTGGCTTTTTAGACTCAATAAGCTGAAAAGAAATCAAATAAGCTAAAAACAGACCCTCACCTAGACTTATTAAGCACTAATGATTAAAAATAAGCTAACAAAATAAGCTGAAAAAGGCTAAAATTAAATAGACAGTTTACTCAAAAAGTGACTCTAAGTACTTTTTCCAAAATTTGCAGCAAAAATTAAGGACTAATAAGCAATGACAATAAGCTAAAAAGTGAAAACAGATAAAGACTAGGACTCAATGAACGTGTAAAAGCTAGAAAACAACAAATAAGAATAAGAAATAAGCTAGAAAAGTCCTAATGAAAATGGCAGACTATACTACTTGTTTTTGGCTTTTTAAGTTTTTATAAAAGACTAAAATGCTATATGCAGGCCTAAAGATAAGCTACCTAATGCTGTCTAAATATCAAAATAAGCTTAAACAGATTTAGCCTATACCCTAATGAACTTGTGCAAGCAAATTCAAAACCTAAAACAGCCTTATACTAGCTTAAATTTAAGATCAAAAACAGGTTTGTCTAAACACTTAGAAAAATAGACAGATTGTATCTAAACTTTAAATGGCAATTGCAAGACTAAATCTCTTTCATTCTAGTGCAAAATGAACCGTAATAGAGCAAAATTTCTACTTTAAGAGCAACTTGTAAGCAAAATCTAAAATAATAAGCAGTTTGAAAAAGCAATAACACCATAGATTCTAAACTTTAGAAGATAAGACCATAAAATTAAAAGATGAACTATAAAAACTTATTTAGAGGGTGTTTGGGATTGCTTATTGAAAATAGATTATTCGTTTTAAAAACGGATAATCAGATAATCAGCGGTTACAAAACGTGATTTTAAAATATAGTGTTTGGATTTAATTATGCTGTTTGAAATCGCAATAATCAGATAATTAGTTTTATGAGTGTTTGGCAAACTAGATCAATTAGAGACTTAACAAGTAAAATGACAAAAATAGACATTGTTAAATATTCAAATTTTTTTATAATTTCAACATTTTATACTTTAGTTTTTAACACTTGTACCAATCTTATAACAAATACGCTTAACACAAGTTTCCTAATAAAATTATAGCAAATATTTATAAATGATTAAACTTGTTGCACTGGATGAATATTTTAGCTTAATAACTTTCACCAAACTGGGCTTTAAAAATAAAGAAAAAATTAACTCGAATAGGCTACATTTTAAGTGGGCCTGTATTATTTTCTAAGGTCTTATTAGGTTTTCTTTATAACTTCATCTTCAACGCTATGCAGCCATGGTCTAACCTGCAACTCAAAATTTAAGAATGGATGGTGATTTGGTCATTTCAATAGGAAGAGCATAATCACGTTTTGAAAAAGTAGGTCATGAGGTGCTGTTAGAAAACTGCGTTTTGAAATGGCTAAAACGCAAAAAAGCAATTTTCAGCAACTAAAAAAATAAGTAGTTTTGAAAAAGCAATAACACCACAGATTCTAAAATTTAGAAGATAAGACCTTAAAATTAAAAGATGAACTATAAAAGCTTATTTAAACTTAATAGAAAACCTAATTAGAGCTTAATGAATTTGGCTTAAATGCCCAAACAAGCTCAAGCAGTGGTAACTATGTTACCACTGCTTGTGCCAAACACCCCTTTAAACATGTAAGACTACTTTTAAAGCTAAAACAGATTAGGAAAACCTTTGAAAAGTGAAAACAAATTAAGCGTTAAGATAATTAGGGACAAATAAGCATTAAACTCAGAGAAATAAGCACTTAGACATAAGCTACACTATTTTGCATATTTTTAGACTTTTAAGGCTGTTTTGATTTAAATCTAAGAAATGCTTAAAAATAGATTATGAAAAGCTTTTAAACAGATCTAATAAGCAATATTAAGATAAATTAAGCACAAATAAGCAAGAAATAAGTAGAAAATAAGCAAAACATAAAAGAAACTTTAAAAGAGTAAAAATGAAAGTACTTTTTGTCCTATGCTCAAAACTAGGACTAAATGCTCAAAAGAGCTTAATCAACAAGCTCTAGCTTATTTTCATAAGCTAGTGAAGTCCAATAAGCCCATCCCTTTCTGGCTTATCATCCTTAAATAAGCATTCCCTAGTAAGCAAAGGTAAAAGAGTATTTAAGGTCAGATTTAGTGAAATGAATACACAAACTCAAGTAAGCTTTTTAGGAGCTTATTTGAGCTTAAAAAGGGCTTGAGTAAACTATTTAGCTTAATTAAAGATTTGAGTAAATGGCATAAGTAAAAACTGAAATTAAAGAACACAAATGATTTAAGCTGAAAAATTTACTTTTATTAATTCATAAAAACGAGTACAAAGCTGAGAAAGAAATACAAGTTTTAATAAGCTAAAAATTAAGCTAACCTAATCTACACTACTCCTAAATCTAATGGGTACAAATGTGTAAATCTATCCTCTATTTATAGAATCCTTGTGTGTTTGTTGTGTGAGAGGCTTGAGGAGTGCTCTCCAAGCAATTGATCCAGGCCATCCAATCCAACCGCCTCATTCTTCAAATCAATCTGAGCCCTTAATTTGATCACCATGTCACATCAACCAATCATAATCCTTGGGATTGCCAGCGTGGACTGACAAGTCAGAGGTGTCAGACGTTCTAGAAGCAAGGGCGAGCGTGGCTTGGAGTGGTGATTTACCTTTTTACCCGTACCCTGTGTGTTGATGGTGAAAGGAGGGAAAGAGAAGGGTAACAGTAATAGTTGACCCGTTTTTAATTGTTTGACTTGACTAATAGATATGGGATTTGGGCTTTGTTTAATTATTTTAGGCTTGGGCCAGTTTTTTGGATTGGATTTAGGATAAAGGTTTATTTAAAAAGGTTTTGTTTAGTATGATAGGATTGTGGGCTGACCCGACCCACTAAGTAGGCCCGGGTTGGTCCGTAGAAGATGGGCACGCCTTCGGCTTTGGTTTTTTTCGCGCTCATTTCATTCCCGTGCTCGGTTTTGTCCGAATTGGCATTGTTTTTGTCCTTTTGTGATAAATCCATTCCTGCAAGACATAATTCACAAAACAAACAAATACAATGCATTTTTATGTATTTTTGGTCATTATTGGTCTTTTTAGCTCGTTTTATTAGGTAAAAGGTATGTGTATTTAAGCACATACCAGTCTAATTTATTTATTTTTATAATTTTTAGTTTTATTTTTAATTATTTCATATCAATAAGGATAACGTTTGCCCTCGTTGATCTAGTTGTTTTCACACGTAAAGAATATATTTAAAAACATGTTGATCGTTCCAACGGTAAAATATGGCTATTTGAAACATTTTAGACGTGCCCCAATTTATAGAGCAATCCGTTTTAGGATTGATAACATTGCTAGCTCATTTATAGCTGTTACCCAAATATATGAGCATTTTGAGCCTATTTCGTATGATATGCATTTTTATGCTTGAATTCTATTTTTGCTATGAGTGTGTCGGTGATTAACTTGATTCTAGAACTTGTACTTATTATGCATTACGAATTCCGCAATGAGATCATACTCGTGTGATTAAGGTAAATTTAGGTGATAAAGGCAATTTAGGATTACACCAAATGGCCTTCCGTTTACATATCAATGAATTTAGCTAGTCACATTGGTTAATTAACCACTTTTATGGACCCATTTGTTAGCGCTCATCTTTAGCGCTAAATACCATTAGTACACCCGTTGAGCCATCCCGTTTATTTGATAAAATCTAGAAAAAATATAAAAATATATTACAACTTGAACCTTAGCCTAACCCGTAGTTAAGTCTATCTATTGATTGCTATTTACTTGGTATGATTGACATGTTTTTTATGATTACTTGTTGGCCACACTTTGTATTTCGTATGTGCCATTCCGATAAAGACGGAGATAGCCACTCTTATTTGGATTTTTTTGTGTATGCTCATCCAAAGTGTGGGGGTGACAAAGGAGGTTATAAAAAAATGAATAAAGCAAATGTGCTATATATTTATGAAGATGAAGGAAGAAGAAGTAGGTTCGGTGTATCGATTAGCCAATGTGATAAGACGTGATACTTACGTGCGATGATCGAAAAATATTTTTTAAGAAGAGAAGTTGGGTACGTAATAATTTTATGATTTGTGGTAACTAGCAATCTAGAATTTACTTTTATTTTTCGTTTGTAAAACCAAATCAAAAAATATCCCATGTCTAATTCACACCCAATTATTAACCCATATGCCTAACGTTTCAACCCAAATAAAAGTTCTTTTTGATAGATTTACCGGGTGCTCACGCCCCCATCAGATTTGTTTTTATACTTGTACAAGCATATGGTATGACACGAAGTCATGAATGAGTAATGAGTGATTTACTTACACCACCAATCAAATATATACGAGTGTTGAGTGAATCGAACTCAAAGTGTCTTATTCGTGATGGTGTTTGTTGTGTTATCTAGATCGAGAATATATTAGGCGTTGTAAAACGTCTAAAAAGTCACGTATAACTTTAAGCTAAATTTTTCTTTATTTTGTATTAGAAAATGACCGAAAATATTTTTGCGAATCATGATTGATGTATCGTTGGAACCATTTTTCAAATGCTAGACTTGCTCAAGGGCGAGCAAAACTTAAGTGTGGGAGAACTTGATAACGCTTAAATCAAATATATTTTTAGGCGCATTATTCGTGTTTTATTTGTACATGTTATTTGGTTAATTAATGAACTTTTGATATTAATATTACACAAAGATGGATTTTTATGTTTGTAGCTGGCCAAGACTAAGAAAGTGAAGAAAAAATCGAGAAAAGACGAAAAAACAAGGCAATGCGCATGTACAAAGATTTTCCGCCAAGAACGAGTCCTGTGGACGCTTTATCAAAGAGAGAAATATATAAGATTCATTTCAGGAACACGAACAGAGTATTAAATGGACTTTGGAGTCATATGAGTCAAGCCCGCTCGAGGAAGGAACACCACAAGGAACACCGTGTGGTGATCAATGTTTCATAACACATTCAACTCGCTAAAGTATCATTAAAAGCCAGAGACTCTATGTCAACTTCTACAGAATCAAAGCTTCGCATCGATATGTTATCGTATAGTTATCACACTTGTCAAAACACTGTAACAAGAGAAAATCAGGAAGATCATTAGAATGATTACTTTGCTAACTATCTACAATGAACACCTTTAAACAAATATTTGTTACAATAAAGTCATAAATAAAAAACAGAGCTGGGAAGCTTTGATCTAACTAAAAGAGAACAAAACCATGAAATGTACAAAAAAAATCAAAACCTTATTCAGTTGTGACCAATTAAACATGGACTTTTATGTTGCCTATAAAATAATGGAGCCATAAAATAAGTCAGAAAAGATACAAACATTTATAGATGTAACAAAAAAGAGTAACAAACCTTTAGAAATCTGTGGTAGAAGGTGACTAGTTATTGTAGTAAGCAAATTGTTATTAGGGTTTGTTGTTGGTGTATGTGATATATTATAGGCAAAATATGAGAAAAAGATAATATATATACAACATAATTCTCTCACCACAAAAACATAGTACATAAATATAACAACATAATTCTTCACAACCAAAACATAGACAATAAATATACAACATAATTCTATCACCAACAAAAATATAGACAATAAATATACAACATCTGTAAAAATGTACACCTTCTGCCTATGATCAGAGACAGTACTACACGTCATAACAAGAAGAGATAAGTGGTAAAGGATTTTTCTTTTATTTCTTATATTTAAACCAAACGGCAACACTATTTAGTTATCATGTTTGTTTTGTTATATGAGTTTTGCATACATCGAATGCAATGATATTTTGAAGTTTTCATTTGGTTTAAATATTCGGGAAAGGAACAAATGATTTGACATGGAAACTCATTCCTTTATAAGTTCAAAGGTTTTAGTGAAAAGAAAATCATTTTGTGACAACTTTTATTTTACACTATTTTTAACTACATATTTTACTTTCTTATTATACTATTTGTTTCTCTCTCTCTTTTTCTTATCAAATAATATTTTAAATTTATTATTAATTTATAAAATATATTTTTTATGATTATATAATTTCTTTTATTGCCACACATCATTAATCAGTTGTCGTTCTCGATTAGATCTGCCCCGCCATCCCGAACGACTCATGAGTGGCTCTGATACCACTTGTAACACCTTAGGCAAAAACTAACGAGCTTGTTGGGTTCATAAGATAACATTTGTCTTACAATTACACAACGCCGTGTTAGGGATGATGGGGGCAAACCTCTTCGAGGACGATGAGTCCCAAGGGGGGGGGGGGGGGTTATTGTAACACCCTAAACAAATCCCACATTAGTTGTGGCTTGGAGAGATGTTGGGTTCATAAGATAACATATGCGCATGTACAAAGATTTTTCTCCAAGAACGAGTCCCGTGGACGATTTGTCAAAGAGAGAAATCATATAGAGATCATTTTTGGGAACATGAAAGAGTATTTAAATGACTTTGGAGTCATATGAGTCACGCCCACTCCAGGATGGAACACCACAAGGAACACCCTTATGGTGATCAATGGTTCATAAACATTCAACGCTGTAGGTAAAATTATAGCCCAAAGAGTCTCCATTCCTTCCACGTGTAATCAAAGGAACTTTGCAGCGTATAGTATCGTATGTTTTCACTCACCTTGTCACAACCTGTACAAAAACTCAGAAGATATTAGAATGATTACATGCTAACTATTTACAATAGAATACCCTTAACAAATAATTTGTCCAATAAAGTCAATAAAAAAAGAAACTAGCTGGAAAGCTTTAGATCTAACGAAAAGAGACACAAACCATGAAATGTACAAAAAAAAGATATCAAACCCTTATTGTTGTGACCAAAAATCAGTGACATTTTTAGTTGGCCTATTAAAAATAGAGCATAAAATAAAGTCCGAAAGATACAAACGTTTATATATGTAACAAAAAAGAGAAACAAACCTTTAGAAATCTGTGGTAGAAGGTGACTAGTTATTGTAGTAAGCAAATTGTTATTAGGGTTTGTTGTTAGTGTGTGTGATATATTATAGGCAAAATATGAGAAAAAGATAATAAATATACAACATAATTCTCTCACCAACCAAAACAATTGAAATAAGAATATAGACAACATAATAATTCTCTCACACCCAAAACTATAGACAATAAATATAGCAACTTTATTTTCTTACCAAACAAAACATAGACTATAAATTTACACCTCTGTAAAAAATTTACACCATCTGCTATGATCAGAGACAGTATACCGCCATAACAAGAAGAGATTAAATGGTAAAAGATGTTTGCTTGAATTTTTATATTTAAACCAAACGGCAACACTATTTAGTTATCATGTTTGTTTTGTTATATAGGTTTTGCATACATCGAATGCAATGATACTTTGAAGGTGCCAATTGGTTTAAATATTCGGGAAAGAAACAAATGATTTGACCCGGAAACTCATTCATTTATAAGTTCAAAGGTATTTGTGGAAAGAAAATCATTTTGTCACGACTTTTTTTTGTACTATTTTTAACCACATATTTTATTTTTTTATTATACTATTTGTTTCTCTCTCTCTTTTTCTTATGAAATAATATTTTTAAATTTATTGTTACTTTATAAAATATATATTTTTATGATTATATAATTTCTATTATTGCCACACATTATTAATCAGTTGTCGTTCTTGATTAGATTTGCCCCACCATCCTGAACGACTCAAGAGTGCCTCTGATACCAATTGTAACACATTAGGCAAAAACTAACGAGCTTGTTGGGTTCGTAAGATAACATTTGTCTTACAATTTACTCAACGATTGTTAGAGAGGTTGGGCTCCAAACCTCTTCGAGGTGCGGAAGTAAATGTACTTCGATTACGTGAGGGTTCCTGTTAATCGATGGTCGTTACGGTAAATCAGATACGTGAATTATATATAAACACGAGATAAGGTAGAAATGGAAATTCAATACGCTAATTAATAAAATTAAATATATGTATTTACATAGACTTCCGGAATTGGTTTAACTTAATAATATCTCTCTAGCGCGTGTAGCGCTAGTTTATATAAAAGTTCATTGGTGATAGTTCTATTAAGATAATAAATAATGATACAGAAGTAGTGAATTTAGTAACCTTTCCCATAGCCCTCAGAACTAAGTTTAATGACTCTTAATAAAACTATATAAAGAATTATATTTATGTGATGTGCGAACAACAATTTCCATTGAAAAACTAGCATGGACGCAGAATTATGGTTAATATAATAAAAAATTTTCTATGAGTAAGGCACCATTTGAGCAGAATCAAAGTAGCTTTGTTTACAAAAGTAATTAGAAATATATCGCCTACAAAAGGAATTTATTTCATAAACCAGATATATTAAAAAATGAATGTCCTCTTGATTGTGGGACATCTACCGCACGTTCAGCGGGGGCTCGGGGCAGTCTGATGTTGATACTCGCGAGCTTCTGACAGGGGGGTGTCGTGTGGTGTTTGATAGACTTTTTTATGATCGTATTGTATTTTGTTTGGGGTTATAGATTGGACATGAGCAAAGTTGTTCTCTTTTGTTTATTCCAACTATCTAGTCTCAATTAGTTAACTCTCCGTTCTCATAGACTTAGCCTTAATGATGGAGTACCAAAGGGGGGATGAGTCCCAAAGGGAGGTTATTATAACACCCTAGGCAAATCCCACATCGGTTGTGGCCTAGAGAGATGTTGGGTTCATAAGATAACATATGTACATGTACAAAGATTTTCCGCCAAGAACGAGTCCCGTGGACGCTTTGTCAAAGAGAGAAATCATATAGAGATCATTTTCGGGAACACGAAAGAGTATTTAAATGACTTTGGAGTCATATGAGTCAAGCCCGCTCGAGGAAGGAACACCACAAGGAACACCCTTGTGGTGATCAATGGTTCATAACACATTCCAACGCTGAAAGGTAACATTAAAAGCCCCAAGAGACTCTATTCACCTTCTACAGAATCAAAGACTTCGCAGCGATATGTATCGTATAGTTAACCACACCTTGTCAAAACACTGTAACAAGAAAATCAGGAAGATATTAGAATGATTACATGCTAACTATCTACAATTGAACACCTTTAACAAATAATTTGTCCAATAAAGTCAATAAAAAAAACTAGCTGGAAAGCTTTAGATCTAACAAAAAGAGACACAAACCATGAAATGTACAAAAAAACATCAAAACCCTTATTAGTGTGACCAAAAAACATGGACATTTATAGTTGCCTATAAAATAATGAGCCATAAAATAAAGTCGAAAAGATACAAACATTTATAGATGTAACAAAAAAGAGTAACAAACCTTTAGAAATCTGTGGTAGAAGGTGACTAGTTATTGTAGTAAGCAAATTGTTATTAGGGTTTGTTGTTGGTGTATGTGATATATTATAGGCAAAATATGAGAAAAAGATAATATATATACAACATAATTCTCTCACCAACAAAAACATAGACAATAAATATACAACATAATTCTCTCACCAACCAAAACATAGACAATAAATATATACAACCTAATTCTATGACCAACTAAAACATAGACAATATCTATACAACCTTTGTAAAAATTTACACCATCTGCCTATGATTAGAGACAGTACTACACGCCATAACAAAAAGATATAAGTGGTAAATGATTTTGCTTTTATTTCTTATATTTAAACCAAACGGCAACACTATTTAGTTATCATGTTTGTTTTGTTATATGGGTTTTGCATACATCGAATGCAATGATACTTTGAAGTTGCCATTTGGTTTAAATATTCAGGAAAAGAACAAATGATTTGACCCGGAAACTTATTCCTTTATAAGTTCAAAGGTTATGGTGAAAAGAAAATCATTTTGTGACAACTTTTATTTTACACTACTTTTAACCACATATTTTATTTTCTTATTATACTATTTGTTTTTCTCTCTCTTTTTCTTATCAAATAATATTTTTAAATTTATTATTAATTTATAAAATATATATTTTTATGATTATATAATTTCTCTTATTGTCACACATAATTAATCAGTTGTCGTTCTCGATTAAATTTCCCCCACCATCCCGAATGACTCAAAAGTGGCTCTGATACCACTTGTAACACCTTAGGCAAAAACTAACAAGTTTTTTGGGTTCATAAGATAACATGTGTTTTACAATTACACAACGCCGTGTTAGGGATGATGGGGGCAAACCTCTTCGAGGACGATGAGTCACAAAAGGGGGTTATTGTAACACCTTAGGCAAATTCAACATCAGTTGTGGCCGGGAGAGATGTTGGGTTCATAAGATAACATATGCGCATGTACAAAGATTTTCCGCCATGGACGCTTTGTCAAAGAGAGAAATGATATAGAGATCATTTTCAGGAACACGAAAGAGTATTTAAAAAAATTTGGAGTCATATGAGTCAAGGCCGCTCATTGAAGGAACACCACAAGGAACACCCTTGTGATGATCAATGGTTCATAACAAATTCCAACGCTGAAGGGTAACATTAAAAGCTCCATGAGTCTCCATTCACCTTCCACGGAATCAAAGACTTCGCAGCGATATGTATCGTATAGTTATCCACACCTTGTCAAAACACTGTAACAAGAAAATCAGGAAGATATTAGAATGATTACATGCTAACTATTTACAATAGAACACCCTTAACAAATAATTTTTCCAATAAAGTAAATAAAAAAAACTAGCTGGAAAGCTTTAGATCTAACGAAAAGAGACACAAACCATGACATGTACAAAAAAATCAAAACCCTTACTAGTGTGACCAAAAAACATGGACATTTGTAGTTTCCTATAAAATAATGAGCCATAAAATAAAGTAAAAAAGATACAAACGTTTATAGATGTAACAAAAAAGAGAAACAAACCTTTAGAAATCTATGGTAGAATGTGACTAGTTATTGTAGTAAGCAAATTGTTATTAGGGTTTGTTGTTGGTGTATGTGATATATTATAGGCCAAATATGAGAAAAGGACAATAAATATACAACATAATTCTCTCACAAACCAAAACATTAACAATAAATATACAACATAATTATCTCACCAACCAAAATATAGACAATAGATATATACAACCTAATTCTCTCACCAACTAAAAACAGACAATAGATACACAACCTCTGTAAAAATTTACACCATCTGCCTATGATCAGAGATAGTACTACACGCCATAACAAGAAGAGATAAGTGGTAAAGGATTTTGCTTTTATTTCTTATATTTAAACCAAACGGCAACACTAAATAGTTATCATGTTTGTTTTGTTATATGAGTTTTGCATACATCGAATGCAATGATACTTTGAAGTTGCCATTTGGTTTAAATATTCGAGAAAAGGAACAAATGATTTGACCCGAAAACTCATTCCTTTATAAGTTCAAAGGTTATGGTGGAAAGAAAACCATTTTGTGACAAATTTTATTTTACACTATTTTTAACCACATATTTCGTTTTCTTATTATACTATTTGTTTCTCTTTCTTTTTTTATCAAATAATATTTTTGAAATTATTATTAATTTATAAAATATATATTTTTATGATTATATAATTTCTCTTATTGCCACACATCATTAATCATTTGTCATTCTCGATTAGATATGCCCCACCATCCCGAACGACTCAAGAGTGGCTCTAATACCACTTGTAATACCTTAGACAAAAACTAACGAGATTGTTGGGTTCATAAGATAAAATTTGTCTTACATTTACACAACGCCGTGTTAGGTATGATGGGGCAAACCTCTTAGAGGACGAAGAGTCACAAAGGGGGTTATTGTAATACCCTAGGCAAATCCCACATCGGTTGTGGCCTGGAGAGATGTTTGGTTCATAAGATAACATATGCGCATGTACAAAGATTTTCCGCCAAGAACGAGTCCCGTGGACGCTTTGTCAAAGAGAGAAATCATGTAGAGGTCATTTTCGGAACACGAAAGAGTATTTAAATGACTTTGAAGTCATATGAGTCAAGCCCGCTCGAGGAAGGAACACCACAAGGAACACCCTTGTGGTGATCAATGGTTCATAACATATTCCAACGCTGAAAGGTAACACAAAAAGCTCCAAGAGTCTTTATTCACCTTCCACGAAATTAAAGACTTCGTTGCGATATGTATCGTATAGTTATCCATACCTTGTCAAAACACTGTAACAAGAAAATTAGGAAGATATTAGAATGATTACATGCTAACTATTTACAATAGAACACCCTTAACAAATAATTTGTCCAATAAAGTCAATAAAAAAAAGAAACTAGCTTGAAAGCTTTAGATCTAACGAAAACAGACACAAATCATGAAATGTACAAAAAAACAACATCAAAACCCTTATTTGTGTGACAAAAAAACATGGACATTTGTAGTTGCCTATAAAATAATGAGCCATAAAATAAAGTAAAAAATATACAAACGTTTATAGATGTAACAAAAAGAGGAACAACCCTTTAGAATCTGTGGTAGAAGGTGACTAGTTATTGTAGTAAGCAAATTGTTATTAGGGTTTGTTGTTAGTGTGTGTGATATATTATAGGCAAAATATGAGAAAAAGATAATAAATATACAACATAATTCTCTCACCAACCAAAACATTGACAATAAATATACAACATAATTCTCTCACCACCCAAAACATAGACAATAAATATACAACTTTATTTTCTTACCAACCAAAACATAGACAATAAATTTACAACCTCTGTAAAAATTTACACCATCTGCCTATGATCAGAGACAGTACTACACGCCATAACAAGAAGAGATAAATGGTAAAAGATTTTGCTTTTATTTCTTATATTTAAACCAAACGGCAACACTATTTAGTTATCATGTTTGTTTTGTTATATAGGTTTTGCATACATCGAATGCAATGATACTTTGAAGGTGCCATTTGGTTTAAATATTCAGGAAAGGAACAAATGATTTGACCCGAAAACTCATTCTTTTATAAGTTTAAAGGTTTTGGTGGAAAGAAAATCATTTTGTGACAACTTTTATTTTACAATATTTTTAACCAAATATTTTATTTTCTTATTATACTATTTGTTTATCTCTCTCTTTTTCTTATCAAATAATATTTTTAAATTTATTATTAATTTATAAAATATATATTTTTATGATTATATAATTTCTCTTATTGCCACACATCATTAATCAGTTGTCGTTCTCGATTAGATTTGCCCCACCATCCCGAACGACTCAGGAGTGGCTCTGATACCACTTGTAACACCTTAGGCAAAAACTAACGAGCTTGTTGGGTTCATAAGATAACATTTGTCTTACAATTACACAACGTCGTGTTAGAGATGATGGGGGCAAACCTCTTCGAGGACGATGAGTCCCAAAGGGGGGTTATTGTAACACCCTAGGCAAATCCCACATCGGTTGTGGCCTAGAGAGATGTTGGGTTCATAAGATAACATATGTGCATGTACAAAGATTTTCCGCCAAGAACGAGTCTCGTGGATGCTTTGTCAAAGAGAGAAATCATATAGAGATCATTTCCGAGAACACGAAAGAGTATTTAAATGACTTTGGAGTCATATGAGTCAAGCCCGCTCGAGGAAGGAACACCACGAGGAACAACCTTGTGGTGATCAATGGTTCATAACACATTCCAACGCTGAAAGGTAACATTAAAAGCTCCAAGAGTCTCCATTCACCTTCCACTGGAATCAAAGACTTCGCAGTGATATGTATCGTATAGTTATCCACGCCTTGTCAAAACACTGTAACAAGAAAACCAGGAAGATATTATAATGATTACATGCTAACTATTTACGATCGAATACCCTTAACAAATAATTTGTCCAATAAAATCAATAAAAAAGAAACTAGCTGAAAAGCTTTAGATCTAACGAAAAGAGACACAAACCATGAAATGTACAAAAAAATCAAAATCCTTATTAGTGTGACCAAAAAACATGGACATTTGTAGTTGCTTATAAAATAATGAGCCATAAAATAAAGTCGAAAAGATACAAACGTTTATAGATGTAACAAAAAAGAGACACAAACCTTTAGAAATATGTGGTAGAAGGTGACTAGTTATTGTAGTAAGCAAATTGTTATTAGGGTTTGTTGTTGGTGTATGTGATATATTATAGGCAAAATATGAGAAAAAGACATTAAATATACAACATAATTTTCTCACCAACCAAAACATAAACAATAAATATAGAACATAATTCTCTCACCAACCAAAACATAGACAATAAATATACAACCTAATTCTCTCACCAACCAAAACATAAACAATAAATATACAACCTTTGTAAAAATTTACACAATCTGCCTATGATCAGAGACAGTACTACACGCCATAACAAGAAGAGATAAGTGGTAAATGATTTTGCTTTTATTTCTTATATTTAAACCAAACGACAACACTATTTAGTTATTATGTTTGTTTTGTTATATGGGTTTTGCATACATCGAATGAATGATACTTTGAAGTTGCCATTTGGTTTATATATTCAGGAAAAGGAACAAATGATTTGACCCGGAAGCTCATTCATTTATAAGTTCAAAGGTTTTTGTGGAAAGAAAATCATTTTGTGACAACTTTTATTTTACACTATTTTTACCCACATATTTTATTTTTCTTATTATACTATTTGTTTCCCTCTCTTTTTCTTATCAAATAATATTTTTAAATTTATTATTAATTTATGAAATATATATTTTTTATGATTAT
>BQNB010091105.1:0-26965 GCA_026074375.1 Tanacetum coccineum
TCCTACAAGTCATTAAATTGACTTCAAGTCGTTAAATTGACTTTGGGATATTAATATGTTGATATTATGAGCTCTTCAAGTCGTTAAATTGACTTTGGATAATAATGTGTTAGTGTCATAAATCCTACAAGTCGTTAAATTTGACTTCAAGCCGTTAAATTGACTTTGGGATGTTAATATGTTGATATTATGAGCTCTTCAAGTCATTAAATTGACTTTTGATGATAATATGTTAGTGTCATAAATCCTACAAGTCGTTAAATTTGACTTCAAGTCGTTAAATTGACTTTGGGATGTTAAATATAAATGTGTTAATATTACATAAATCCTACAAGTCATTAAATTTGACTTCAAGTCGTTAAATTGACTTTGGATATTAATGTTAGAGTAATAAATCCTTCAAGTCATTAAATTTGACTTCGAGTTGTTAAATTGACTTTGGATGTTAATATGTTGATATTATGAGCTCTTCAAGTCGTTAAATTGACTTTGGATGATAATGTGTTAGTGTCATAAATCCTACAGGTCGTTAAATTTGACTTCAAGTCGTTAAATTAACTTTGGGATGTTAATATGTTGTATTATGAGTTCTTCAAGTCATTAAATTGACTTTTGATGATAATGTGTTAGTGCGATGTACTTAGACAAGGAACAAGACCAATCAGACCAAACAAGACGATAACGCAATAATACACTGTTACTATAATAATTGTATTCGTTGCAATTATTACAAATAACGGGCAAGATTATAACAATACCATTTTCATAATAATTATGTTTGTACAATTATTACACTATGACTTGTATTCAAACTATTTATCAAACCTATGAATTTCACTCAACCTTTGTGTTGACTTTTTAGCATGTTTATCTCAGGTTATTGAGCAATATACGGCACGGAGTGGCATAGACTCGAAGATGGCTAAAACTTGTTATCATTCACATTGTATGTAACTAGATTTTGGGACCTGCCTTTGTAAAACTCTGATTTGAAATGAATGATAACGTATCTTTTAAACAAATGTCTCTTTTGGGTCGTTTTCTATGATTATGATTGTTGTTTCCATGAAGTAATACCCCAGATTAGCTTCCGCTGCTATATTGTAAAAATGGGGTGTTTCATTAATTGAGATTTAGTTGGTGGTCTAATTCTAATCTCAGCAGATCTTTGTGCAGCTCTGAATTTTCTTTGAGCAACAATTGTTTCAGCCAAGAACTTTGCTCTTTCTTCAATTGTATACTCCTCTCTTTCTTCTTGTTGAAGCTTGGATGCCAACAATGCATCAGCATCAATCCCTGCTTGAACTTCATCATACATCTCAGCTATAACAGCCTTAGATGCTTCTTCTTCCCTCTGTCTTTCCCTTTCCACCTCTGCTTGCAAGTCTACATGTAACTGTCTGGTAATTTCTACATCTCTTGCAATCTAAGCAGCATCAAAATTACTTCTAGTCATCATCTTTGCTGGCTCAGGTTCTTCTAAGACACTTTTGCCTTTGTCTTTAGGATCAATTGTTGGAAGTGGCTTTAGGGTTAAGATTGATCTTTCAGGTCTTAAAGAATCTTCAATATCTTTAAATGACACTCCTCCTTAGCTTTCTCTTCTTTCATCTTAATCAATGTTTGAGCCATTGTGATATCTTCATCATCAAATGTACTTGTTGTTGTAGGAGGAGTTGTAGGCTCAACAACACTATCTTCTTGCCTAGCAGCATCAATATATGGTCTAGCAGTACTAACTTCTGGTCTAGCAGTACTAACTAGTTCTTCAGCATTTCCTCCTTTATCACCACTGCTCTTGTCTTTAACAAATTCTGTATCATCAGTCAACTTAACCTCCTCAGTTTCACCACTTTGCCTCCCCTTATCCACAGCTTCCTTAGTTTCCATGTATTCCGTACCATGATCTGCATCTTGATCATCAAAGACAGTACTATCATCCAAAGTTGATTCAGGTTTGGACTTTTTCCTCCCCTGTTTGGATACAGACTCCTTCTTTCCAAATCTCTTCTTCATGGATAACTTCACACTCTTTAACCATGCCCTGTGGTGGGAGATGCTTGGCTTGCACTTCTTTTCCAACTTCTTGATTCTAGATTTCAATGCACTAATCTCTACAGCTTGTGCATCCTTAATGTATTCCAAGGCAAGAACCCTGTTGGACAAGTTAGTACATAAAACAGATAATTCCTGTAGGTTTAGGGCACCCTCAGCTCTAACAGACGTGTGACCACCTGAAAGAGGACTATCATGAGGTATCTGAACCTGATCCCCTTTATTCCCATTAGTTCCCTCTAAAAATCTCTAGAGTCTTGGGTAGTGGCATGACTAGATGATGTTTCAGGGGGTTGGTCTCCTGTACTAGGTTGAGTAGGAGAGGGTGTGGGTTGAGGTTCAGTGGGTTCTCTTGAACCTTCACCCTTTGCTGCATGTTCCAACATGTTCGGAAATAGAGGTGTTATTTTTCTTGAAAATTTTAGTCCTTTTCTAGACATATTTGTGAAAACTTTCAGATTGTGAGGTGGTGTAGGATAAACATCATTAAAAGGCTCACCAAGCTCAATTTGATTATTTAGAAACACCATTAAAAACCTTGGATACATGAGAAATATCTTTTTAGTATTATCCAAGTTCCTCAACATACCATCAAAAATAAGTTTAGAAAAGTTAAACTTTTGATTAGTGACGAGACATATAACAGCTGAAGCAATATTTGTGGAAAACTCATTCCAGCTGGTAGATTTTGAGCTTAAACAATGTAAAATGGTATGTATCAGAAACTTCCATTGAGAAGAAAAGAGAGATTTTTGAAAAGTTAGCTTATTAAAATCACCCTCATAACCCATCAATGCAAGGTTTTGAAAAATAGCTTCATTTGTTAGGCAAGCAGTACCATCAGCATCATTAAATAGAAGAGAAATTCTTATTGATGCCTCTGTTACTACTACTACCTTGCTATCAACAGTAGCATTAATCTGCTTTACATCATTGACTGTTTGAGAACTGGTAGTGTTCCAAAACTGTTCAATGTAGGAAGTATAGATAGTAGGACTTACTGTGAGAGCATGATAAATCAAACTGGAAGCAAGAAAGTCCACTATCTCATCAAAATTAGAGTTTCCCTTTGTCTTCTCTAAACATACGACCATGTTATATTGATCAACAAAATCCAAATTTGCCATAGAAACTTGTAATAGAAGGATTAAGATGTGGGATATGATCGATTGGGAGAGTATGAGTGATTGGTAAACGGAATTGAGATTTTATAAAGATTTGCTTTAGGGTTTGAGATGACTGACTGAATAAACTTGAGTTTTTATCTTAAAGAAAGAGTATTATAAAAGAAAAGATCAAAAAATTTCAAGTCATAGACACCTATAAGCAAGTTGTTGGCAAAAATATCTCAACGGTTATATTTAATTAAGGAAAATCTGTTATGTTCGCTAACAGTAGTAACGGTAACAAACAGCACAAACTTTTCCCTGGCAACACCAAATATAACAACCCAAGAATTTTCATCAAATGCAAAACCTATTTTACTATTATTACAATTGTACGGGGAAATTTTTCGCTTTAATACATTACTTATTTTTCAGTATGATCATAACTCAAGTAATCGTGCGCACGAAACCTATCATGAATCTTGTCTTCATATATGTCAAGCAAACATCACAACATGTCAATTCAATATCATCATATTCCTATTACAATGTACATTATTCCTATAATGTACTATTCACAACGTTATATCAAAACGGGCTTTAAACCGTTATCGTATACCTCTAAAACCCTAATTCGATGAAGGGTTAATATCTAAAGTGAATGTACAAGCTACTAAAGCATATATACAAGTAATATAAACATTTCAATTAATTATAAACTTCCTCCAAAGTCATGTACAAGTTTGCATTGCACAATGTACAGTCATTAGCTATGACTTCTAAAATAGCCGTTTTTACCTTCCGTTTTCATTCTAATTTCTTCACCATCACTTGTGTACAAGCTACTACACTCAATATACAATTTTAATCCTAATTATTCTATTCATAAGCTTTCATACATCTTTTTACACTCAAAACCCTAATTCAAAACCCTAAACCCTAAAACCGAGCTAGTTTCTAAACCATGACCCGTTTCTCGATATTTATCCATCATAAACCCAAACCAACTCTCAAATAAGTTGTAATAACTTAATTTAAAACATTATCAATCATGTTCAATCATCATTCCATCATCATTTCAACAATATACAAGAATTACAACTGGAAAACCCTAAATGAACCCTAAATGGATCATATGACCCGTTTACTCGTTTTCACCTATTTTATATCCAAACCATCTATGGATTTTTGCTAATAACACTTAATATAATCCTTGTGAACATTTATCTATCATTAAATTGGCAATATACAAGAATTATAAGCTTGAAAACCCTAATGAAACCCTAACGAGCCCTACTTGAACATGTGGCATATTTCATTCATTTTCAACCCATTTTAAACCAAGCCACTTACCAACTCTTGATTATAATCTTTAATATATGTCATAGGATCAGTAACTAATCATTTCTAATCAAGGACACACGAATTATAAGCTTGAAAACACAAGAAAACCCTAATCGAACCAAAACAGAACCGCGACCCATTTTCCTTCAAATTTGACCCATTTAATCACCAACCATGTGCAAAGTAGCTCCATCACAAGCACCTCAACCCTTATATTAGCTTATTAAGCTCCTTGTACCTTTTCTTGGTCTCAAATGAAGCCACATCTCCCTCCTCCTAGCCATAACAGCCGCGGCAAGCAACAACACCATCCACCACTTCAAGCTACATTCCTAGACTCCACAACACACTCCATAGATTCAACACTTCATATACTAGACCCTCCAAGTGTCCAACATCAGATCATAGAAGAAACCTTAAGCCCTAAGTGTTTTCAACTATAAATAGAACCCTAAATCTTTCATTTCAACTCATCCCCCACTTCTTCTTTCTATAACCCAATTGAGCAAACATTCTCTGCTCCATATGATCCTAGGATCATCTAAGAAGATCATTCAAGCAAAGCTTTGAAGATTTGAAGCCCCGGGAACAAGATACAAGGCGTACGAGTGGAAATACTACCCGAAATGACCCATTTCCACCATTTTTGATCATTGAAGCTCAAACCCAGGTTCTAAGGATTCTACTTCTTCTCCTACACTCTTATAATGTTCATATGATCCTAAATATACTCTTGTTAAAGTTTCATAACTCAATTCATGCTCATTTTCCATTTTGATCCAAAACCGTACACCCGAAACCCTAATTTCGCGTTTTTCTTAAAACTAAATGTTATAATAGTTAAATGTTGTTATAATCTATCCTAGCATGCTTAACTAATGTTAAAATAACCACTTTATTGATTAATGAAGGAATTTGAACTTAAAACCCGCGCGTTTACGTTTTGAAACCCTAATTTGACCCGTTTTGCTTCCTAGCTTAACGAATCGTTATTTTAAACTTGCGTTACGTTAAAACTTCATATTTTAGTTTATTATAACTTATAAATGTCTATTGAAATGTTAAAATAAGCTTGCATGGCAATTTGGACATGTTTTGTAATTATAATCCATGCAAGGGGTATATATCGTAAATTTCAGAAACTTATAACTAAAAGGACTAAAAGTGTCATTTTATCAAAGTTATAACTATAGGGGTCTATTATGTCACTTTTCAAAGTCCAAGGTTTACTTGGTATATCTTTCAAAGTTGAAGGACCAAAGTCGTAAAAATGCAAACCCTAGGGGTCTACTTGCAATTTTCCAAACCCCAAGGTCTAAAATGTAACATTTTGAAAAAGTATAAAAACACATTCAAAACATTACCAGACATAACTTTAATTAACGCTTGACGTGCTTAACATTTCCAGATATTGAATAAAACGCTTAAAACCGATCATCCGGAAGCTATATTGTACCACAATACTAGGGAGCTTCATATTAAGAGGTTTCATCTTGGTATTACGTTCTGACTGAGTTGTTGGGTTTACAATTTAAAGTGCCCTAGCTCCTCAAACGTTTACTGAATGACTTCTAAATTATGATGGCCCGAACGGTGATACAATAATTCCAAACTCTTCAATCAAACTCATAACTCTTAAAACCAAAGTTCTAGAGTACAATCTTCCTAAGACTCAACATATTTACTCAGGTTGCGTGACGTGGCTGTTTATTATCATTTTGCTATATCAACCTTCCCTGGTTAAGATTGTGATAAGGTCGTCAGCTTTCATTTTGGATATATTTATTGCAACTACCTATCAGGTGAGATTCATAACCTCGCCTTTACTTATTTACATGTTTTATAAACCCGCGAGGGGGATACATGCTTGTTACAAACTCTTTTACATACTCATTTATCTTATAACAATGTGATACTTTTCAAAGACTTAATGAATTCATAATATCACATATCTTATAAACCCGTGACACCTACTATAAAATCATGAATGCAAGTGTTATGCTAAACTATATGCTATCCTGATATATTATTGCCTAGGTACATGGAAATATCTATTTGGGTAGTATCTCCCAATATCTCTTTAGTATCTCTTTGGGTAATATCTCCCAGTATCTCTTTGGGTAATATCTCCCAATATCTCTTTGGGTAATATCTCCCAATGTCTCTTTGGGTAGTATCTCCCAATATCTCTTTAATATCTCTTTATCTCTTTATGTGATTCATGAGTTTAGGGTGATAATACTGTTCACTATGACAATAATGTTCTTCATAACAATTATTCCTGCAATACCAACATTTCCAATTATGATAACTTGTATTTAACTATTACATTTCAAACCTATGAATTTCACTCAACCTTTGTGTTGACCCTTTTTAGCATGTTTATCTCAGGTAATTGAGCAAGTTGCGGTACGGAGTGGCATGGACTCGAAGGTGGCTGAACTGTTATCATTCAAACATGATGTTTTAGATTTTGGGACCTGTATTTTGTAAAAAACTTGTTATATATGATTGATAACTAAATTTTCACAACACGTTTACTCCTTTTGAGTTGTTTTCTATGATTATGATTGTTGTATCCATGAAGTAATACCCCAGATTAGCTTCTGCTGCTATATTGTAAAAATAGGGGTGTTACAGATTGGAATCAGCAGGTCAAAACCTTAACTATAACCACATTTCATTTTTCAGCCATCAAAGTCCTCTGTGCCACTACATTCCGGAACAAGTATGTAAATATACATATCTATTATACTATTACATAAATAACTTATGTTATTTACGACGGGGTTGTTAACAGGATCGGATTGGCTTCTCCCAACCGCTTACTTTTGATCTTGAGATGCTTTTTCCTCTTATGAATATTCTTTACTATAATTCAGTCTTATGGTTATTTCCAGACTTCCACGGAAAAAAGATCTTTTTAACTCTTCATAGAATCTCTGCAGATATATAATCATCAGTTTCTCACCTTTCTTAAAATAATTCCTTATTTGTACGGAGTACAGAGCTTTTATGCTTAAAAGAATTACCTATTCCTCACCAGATCCGTTTACTCCACCCAGCTATTTTGACTCAATCATCGGTATTTACACCCATCATTACTATTTAATCCTCGATATTTCTTTATTCCTGAAGAACTATTACCACCTAAGAAGCGAATCCATTCCCCATCTTCTTCCTCAACTACGTTATCTAATTCATCCCGGAATCAAACCTGTGATTTGGTATCACCATCTTCCTCAGTTTATACTCCTACCCCACCTCAGATATTTGAAATAGGAAAATGTCCAATTAAGATGTATCTGAAACATCATGAGGGACAAATCAAAGATATTTTGAATTACTTAGATGAACTCTATCTTCACCACATCGAGAAAATAGAGGAAGGACGTATTGATAGAATGATCATACGAAGGAATAGTGACGAACTAAAGACCGAACTCAAGAAAATCCGTACTCAGATTATCAAACTTCAAAAGAAGCGGTTAGGGCAAAAGGATAAGATTGCCTTTGCTCACTACAGAATTTCCAATCTTGAACAAATCATTAAGGAAATCCAAGCTCGTCACCAAACGGATCAGGAGGATCTTTAGGATGTCATCTACCGGCTCAAAATCAACAAACTCTTAAACTAGTTTCAGCTTTATCCTAGCCATGGGATGTGTGGTATAAATAAAAACGCTTGTCAAATTTTGACTATGTACAGTAAAAAGGCAAGTTATTTATAAAGGCAATCCCGTTTCGTACCTTATTGTTTCCAACTTGTCTGTTTTCATTAACTCATCTACATCATTTAATCAATATTTACGTCTTCATCATAATAAACCATACCATAGTGCTTAAAATTCATACCCTTAAGCATTTTAAGCATCACATTCTCTTTTATTACTTAGGATATTATTCTTACTACGTGTTATCTTCTGTTGATAGAATGCCTCCCAAGAGAACATCAACATCCGCAGAACCAACCATGACTCAGGATGCCATCCGACAACTAGTGACTGATAGTGTTGCTACTGCTTTGAAAGCATAAGCTGCTAACATGGCAAATACTGACAATACTAACAAGAACACCGGGACAAGCGGAACTCTAATAGCAAGAAAAGGAATCAACAATCACAAAAGAAAGTTTGAAGATAGAGGAAACACCACCAACAACAAAAACTATCCCAAACACAACAACAATAACCACTCCAACAATCACATTAACAAAAATAACTACCCAAATAACCGTAACAATAACTACCGTAACAATTATCACCATCAGCAACAAAATGGAAGGCGGGAAATCTTTAAGGCTAATGGAAACCGTAGATATAATGGACCTCATCCCATTTGTAGGAAGTGTACTCTACATCACACAGGACCATGCACTGTTAGGTGTCAGAATTGCCACAAAGTAGGCCATCAGACTAGAAACTATAGGAGCTAAGAACATCTATTTTCAAACATCACTGTATCTCTCAACTAAATCTCGAGACACGTAGCATAAGTATCAACTCCTTTAAAGTTTCATATGTAAAGTTATCCATGAAATAATAAAGTGACGATTTCATTACATCTTGTTATCTGGTGGTATCAAAACTCTACATTGTTTTTCAATTCTGTCATGTTCAAACTCTGAATACTCTCCTCATACCTTTGCAAACATGAATTTTCATCCTCGATTATATGGGCGTCAGTACAATCAACATCTCAATATTATGTAACCATTCATGATCATATCATTTTCTACACAATTACCATATTATGTTTTTATTGCTTAGGTAGACGATTTATGATCATCTTTATTGATATGAATTAGGACGCTTCTTCATTTTTGAATAGGAAATTATTAAATCCATGACTATGAATTTATAAATTTTCAGTTACAAGAAGTTGGACGCTTCTTTTTGTAAGTGACTAATTATAAATAAGTAGGCTTAAGTATATAACATATGTACAAACAAGTTTCTTTCAATCCGTTTGTACAAATACTTTCCTTTTCTTCACTTAAACATTATCATTATTACCTTCATCATCCATTCATTAAAAAATCTATATCTCACATGATTAGCAACACTCTTACAAATTCATAATCATTCCTTAACATCACTCATTCCATGATCTTCGTATACTAAAATTCTCTGTTATATTCTGCAACGTAATAACAAGGAAACACACAAGAATCTATGCAATGTCAAATTGATTCTCTTACCATTTGGTATGATTAATTTTGACAAAGGAATTATGATAGCATTTCTTATTGATGTTTGACTTTTAAAGGTTAATGTGTATCGATTCTTACGATCTGAGTAGCACAACGTATTCTATCCACCCAAGTTCTACCAGGATCTAGAGAAATTCTATTTTCTATCATCAAGAGGTGTGGTCTTGAAAATAAGTAGACGTGTGAAAGGAGGTAACTATAATTATGGTACGTAACATAATTATAAATGCATCACACATGTGAACTTGTAACCTTGATTAGCCTAACTTAAAGTCATGCCTAGTACCTACATCTATATCACTATCAATTAAATCTCGGGATGAGATTTCTGTAAAGGGTGGAGACTATAACAACCCAAGAATTTTCATCAAATGCAAAACCTATTTTACTATTATCACAATTGTACAGGGAATTTTTTCGCTTTATTACATTACTTATATATCTCAGTATGTCATAACTAAAGTAGACGAGCTCATGCAACCTATCTATGGAAATCTTGTCTTCATATATGTCAAGCAAACATCACAACATCATCATATTCCTATTACAAGGTACATTATTCCTATAATGTACTATTCACAACGTTATATCAAAACGGGCTTTAAACCGTTATCGTATACCTCTAAAACCCTAATTCGATGAAGGGTTAATATCTAAAGTGAATGTACAAGCTACTAAAGCATATATACAAGTAATATAACATTTCAATTGAAATATAAACTTCCTCCAAGTCAAGTACAAGTTTTCAAAGCACAATGTACAAGTCATTAAGCATGACATCTAAAATAGCCGTTTTACCTCCGTTTTCATGCTAATTTCTTCACCATCACTTGTGTACAAGCTACTACACTCAATATACAATTTTCATACCTAATTTTTATTCCATAAGCTTTCATACATCTTTTTACACTCAAAACCCTAATTCAAAACCCTAAACCCTAAAACCGAGCTAGTTTCTAACAAGGACCGTTTCATGATATTTATCCATCATAAACCCAAACCAACTCTCAAATAAGTTGTAATAACTTAATTTAAAACATTATCAATCATGTTCAATCATCATTCCATCATCATTTCAACAATATACAAGAATTACAACTGGAAAACCCTAAATGAACCCTAAATGGATCATATGACCCGTTTACTCGTTTTCACCTATTTTATATCCAAACCATCTATGTATTTTTGCTAATAACACTTAATATAATCCTTGTGAACATTTATTTATCATTAAATTGGCAATATACAAGAATTATAAGCTTGAAAACCCTAATGAAACCCTAACAAGCCCTACTTGAACCCGCGGCATATTTCATTCATTTTCGACCCATTTTAAACCAAGCCACTTACCAACTCTTGATTATAATCCTTAATATATGTCATAGGATCAGTAACTAATCATTTCTAACTAAGGACACACGAATTATAAGTTTGAAAACACGAGAAAACCCTAATCGAACCAAAACAGGCCCGCGACCAATTTTCCTTCAAATTTGACCCATTTAATCACCAACCATGTGCAAATCAGCTCCATGACAAGCACCTCAACCCTTATAGTAGCTTACTAAGCTCCTTGTACCTTTTCTTGATCTCAAATGAAGCCACATCTCCCTCTTCCTAGCCATAACAGCCGCGGCAAGCAACAATACCATCCACCACTTCAATCTACATTCCTAGACTCCACAACTCACTCCATAGATTAAACACTTCATGTACTAGACCCTCCAAGTGTCCAACATCAGATCATAGAAGAAACCTTAAGCCCTAAGTGTTTTCAACTATAAATTGAACCCTAAATCTTTCATTTCAACTCATCCCCCACTTCTTCTTTCTATAACCCAATTGAGCAAACATTCTCTGCTCCATATGATCCTAGTATCATCTAAGAAGATCATTCAAGCAAAGCTTTGAAGATTTGAAGCCCCGGGAACAAGATACAAGGTGTGCGAGTGGAAATACTACCTGAAACGACCCATTTCCACCATTTTTGATCATTGAAGCTCAAACCCAGGTTGTAAGGATTATACTTCTGCTCCTACACTCTTATAATGTTCATATGATCCTAAATATACTCTTGTTAAAGTTTCATAACTCAATTCATGCTAATTTTCCATTTTGATCCAAAACCGTACATCCGAAACCCTAATTTCGCGTTTTTCTTAAAACTAAATGTTATAATAGTTAAGTGTTGTTATAATCTATACTATAATACTTAACTAATGTTAAATAACCACTTTATTGATTAATGAATGAATTTGAACTTAAAACCCGCGCGTTTACGTTTTGAAACCCTAATTTAACCCATTTTGCTTCCTAGCTTAACGAATTGTTATTTTAAACTTGCGTTACGTTAAAACTTCATATTTTAGTTTATTATTTCTTATAAATGTCTATTTAAATGTTAAAATAAGCTTGCATGGCAATTTGGACATGTTTTGTAATTATAATCCATGCAAGGGGTAAATATCGTATATTTCAGAAACTTATAACTAAAAGGACTAAAAGTATCATTTTATCAAAGTTATAACTATAGGGGTCTATTATGTCACTTTTCAAATTCCAAGGTTTACTTGGTATATCTTTCAAAGTTGAAGGACCAAAGTCGTAAAAATGCAAACCCTAGGGGTCTACTTGCAATTTTCCAAACCCAGGGTCTAAAATGTAACATTTTGAAAAAGTATAAAAACACATTTAAAACATTACCAGACATAACTTTAATTAACGCTTGACGTGCTTAACATTTCCAGATATTGAATAAAACGCTTAAAACCGATCATCCGGAAGCTATATTGTACCACAATACTAGGGAGCTTCATATTAAGAGATTTCATCTTGGTATTACGTTCTAATGAGGTGTTGGTTTACGAATTTAGTGCCTAGAATCCCACAACACATTTACTGATTGACTTTATGTATTTGATGGCCCGATCAAGTGATACAATAATTCCAAACTCTTCAATCAAACTCATAACTCTTAAAACTAAAGTTCTAGAGTACAATCTTCCTAAGACTCAACAATACTTTACTCAGGTTGTGTGACGTGGCTTGTGTATATCTTTTGCTATATTTCTCTCTACCTTTCTCTCTCTAACTTCTCTCTAAACTTCTTCCATATTTTCTAATCTTATTTTTCTAGTTTCGGATATGAAGTGAAAGTGATTCATAGGTACCGACAACCTTGGATACATAAGAAATTTCTTTTTAGTATTATCCAAGTTCCTCGACATACCATCAAAAATAAGTTTAGAAAAGTTAAACTTTTGATTAGTGGCTAAACATATAACAACTGAAGCAATATTTATGGAAAACTCATTCCAGTTGGTAGATTTTAAGCTTAAACAATGTAAAATGATATGTATCAGAAACTTCCATTGAGGAGAAAATAGAGCTTTTTGAAAAGTTAGTTTATTAAAATCACCCTCATAACCCATCAATGCAAGGTTTTGAAAAATAGCTTCATTTGTTAGGCAAGCAGTACCATCAGCATCATTAAAAAGAAGAGAACTTCTTATTGATGCCTCTATTACTACTACTGCCTTGCTATCAACAATAGCATTAATCCGCTTCACATCATTGACTGTTTGGGAACTGGCAGTGTTCCAAAACTGTTCAATGTAGGAAGTATAGATAGGTGGACTTATAGTGAGAGCATGATGAATCAAACTGGAAGCAAGAAAGTCCACTATCTCATGAAAATTAGAGTTTCCCTCTGTCTTCTCTAAGCACGCGACCATGTTATGTTGACCGACAAACTCCAAATTTGCCATAGAAACTTGTAATAGATGGATTAAGATGTGTGATATGATCGATTGGGAGAGTGTGAGTGATTGGTAAATGGAATTGAGATTTTATAGAGATTTGCTTTAGGGTTTGATATGACCGACTGAATAAACTTGAATCCTTATCTGAGAAAAAGAGTGTTATAGAAGAAAGGATCAAGAATTTTCAATCTATAGACCCCTATAAGCAACTTGTTGGCGTAAATATCGCAACGGTTATATTTAATTAAGGAAAATCTGTTATGCTCTCTAACAGTAGTAACGGTAACAAACAACACAAACTTTTGCCTGGCAGCACCAAATTTGCCTGGCAGCACCAAATTTGCCTGGCAGCATCAAATTTGCCTGGCAGCATCAAATTTGCCTGGCCGCATCAAATTTGTTAGCTACCATTTATAGCCTCCAATACCAATCCAAGCAGCATCTTTTTACCCAATCCAAACAGCATTTCCATCGTCAAGTACTTTTGAGCAGCACAAACTAAGCCATGCAATACTAAGTGTTGGCCTGACAGTATTAACCAAACTTGCAACACTAACTAACTCGGCACCATATGTAACCCTCAATCTTCATTCCAATGAATAGAATGCATCCCAAAGCATCATCTCATCTAAAATTTATCTGCTAACTAAATTATTTCACAAACTGTACAATAAAATAATCTGCTGATTTGCCTCCCTTGAACTAATGCAGCTATAGATTGATCATTCCAATGTTAACCACCAAAAAATTAAATCTTGAAACATCAAATCCTTTGGTGAGAAGGTCTGCAACATTAGCATCAGTGTGAATCTTGATAACATCTAATAACCTTTTCTCATAGCAATCCCTTATGAAGTGATGTCGAATCTCAATGTGCTTGGTCCTCGAGTGATAGACAGGATTCTTGACTATACATATGGTACTCTCATTGTCAATATGGATTTTAGTGTTCATGAAATTAAAGCCATAATCCATCATCTGATTCTGTATCCATAGTACTTGCCCACAACAGTTAGTAGCTGCAACATATTCTGCCTCAGTAGTAGAATTTGCCATAATCGTCTGCTTCTTGCATTGCCAAGATATCAGTCTTCTACCAAGAAATTGACAACCACCTGTTGTTGATTTCCTGCCAAGATTGGCGCCTCCATAATCATTGTTTGAAAGCTTCTAGTTCAAAAAGAGAATCCATAGGATACCATAACCTTAGTTTGAGTTGATGTTTGAGGTACCTAAAAATCCTTTTTACTGCATTTAAGTGTAAAGCTTTTGGAGTGACTTGAAACCTAGCACAGGCACAGACAGCAAACATGATGTCTAGCCTTAATGCAGTCAAATACATCAGGGAACCAATTATAGACCTGTAGATATGCACATCTACATGTACACCATCTTCATCTTTGACTAGGGGCTTATTTGACACAATAGGAGTAGTAGCTATTTTAATGGAACAAAAATCAAACTTCTTAAGGATGTCAGCTACATACTTGTCCTGACTAATAAAGATTCCATCAGGTTGTTGTTTCACCTGTAATCCCAAAAAGAATGTGAGCTCACCCATAGAGCTCATCTGGAATCTTTTGTGCATACAATCTTCAAACTCAGTACACATAGACTGCGTTGTAGAGCCAAAAATAATGTCATCCGCATACACTTGGACTAACATAATGTCACTCTTGTTCTTCTTGATAAACAATGTTTTGTCTATTGTACCTCTCCTAAAACCATTTTCCAGCAGAAAAGAAGAAAGTGTCTCATACCAAGCTCTAGGAGCTTGATGTAGACCATAAAGAGCTTTGATCACCTTATAAACTTTGTTTGGATTAGAAGGGTTAACAAAGCCTGGAGGTTGATGAACATATACCTCCTCTTCAATAGTGCCATAAAGAAATGCACTCATAACATCCATTTGGTAGACAAAAAATCACATGAATGATGCAAAAGCTAAAAACAACCTGATTGCCTCAATCCTGGCAATAGGTGCAAAAACTTCATCATAATCTTTACCTTCCTCCTGTCTAAACCCTTGTGCTACAAGCCTTGCTTTGTTTTTCACAATAATACTCCTCTCATCCCTCTTATTCCTGAAGACCCACTTTGTGTCAATTGCCTTTTTCCTAAATGGCAAATCAACAAGTATCCAAACCTTCTGTAATTTGAACTGGAGCAATTCTTCTTGCATTGCTTCAACCCAGCTTTCATCTTCTAAGGCTTATGATATCATCTTGGGTTCTTCTTGGGAGAGAAATCATGCTAACAGATAGTTCTGATGGTCTTTATGATTTGTTCTGTTCTGATTATAGATGTAGCTTACCAAAGCTTGTTGTACTGAAGAAGCCTTTTGGATCTTTCCTCTTGTTTGAACTGCTGATTTAGGATCTCCTAGAATTTGACCTTTAGGGTGATCCTTATAAACTCTAAGTGTGGGAATAAGACTGACATCAATGATGTTATCCATATTGTTGAAATCAGCCTCTGCACCCACATCTTCATCATCATAGGCTCCACTGAATATGCCATCATTTGGAAATATATTAGAATCATCTTTTAAGTCAGGCATATTAGGATCAATGGGTAAATCAGCATTGGGGAGAGTAGATGCATCAAAAGGTATTTGTCCTTTAAGATAGACAAATAATGATCCATCAGTATTTACACCAGTGGGAGTACTAGCAGCACTAGCATATGGTGTGTTAGCAGTACTAACCAATGGTGAATTGGAAGTACCAACAGATGGCCTACCAGTATTAAGTTTGTTAATACTGGTAGCCTAAGTTGCCCTCTTCTTTTCTTATTCAAAGGCTTGTCTTGTAGCATCATCTATAGCTTTAGCAGCAATTTCTTGAGCAATCATCCTCTCAAGATCATCATTCAAGACTTGTTCAGCTTCTGTCAACGTATGTTGTTCTTCTTTTTCAGCAACATCTTTTGAATCATGTACATCACTGTCTTTAGGAGATTTTTCAGAAGGTTTTTCTTGTGCAGCATGAACAACATCTTCTACTGAAATCCTTGGCATATGAGGGTGTAGTAGAAGCAGTATGTATTCCTGAGTAGGTTCCTTATCTTTTTCTGATAAACCTGCAACATAATGTTCTTGTGTACCTGCATCTACATTAACTTGATTTTCTACACTAACAGGAATATAGTTCATTGTATTTGTTAGAAAATCAAGATCAAACATCCAATCAGGACCACTTCCTACCACATTAGGTTGATCTTCAAGAAATCAATGCGCATGTTCTCTTCTAATCTTTTGGTTCTTTTGTTGTATACTCTAAAAGCCTTACTAGAAGTAGAATATCCAAGAAAATATCCTTCATCTGATTTCTTATCGAACTTGCCCAAGGGATCTATGGTGTTCAAAATGGTCAAGGGGCACCCAAACGGTCTCATAAAACTAATACTAGGTGGTTTACCCATTAATAGTTCATAAGGTGTCTTATTTTGAGGTTTGGTCACTAATACCCTATTCAGTACATAGCAAGCAGTGTTTACTGCCTCTGCCCAAAATGGGATGGGTAAAAGTGAGTCTGCTAGCATAGTTCTAGCGGCCTCAATTAGGGTCCTATTTTTTCTTTCTGCAACACCATTTTGTTGTGGAGTTCTAGCCACACTAAACTCCCTTTTTATCCCTTTCTTAGCACAGAATTCATTCATAGCATGGTTCTTAAATTCTGTCCCATGATCACTTCTAATGATTTTAACTTTATGGTTCAATTGGTTTTCTAAGCATGTGATAAATTTATAAAGGATCTCATTTGTTTCATCCTTAGTAGCTAAGAAAAATACCCAACTAAATCTGCTAAAATCATCAGTCACAACCAAACAGTACTTTTTCTTATTAATACTTTCTACTGAGACAGGTCCAAATAAGTCCATATGAAGTAATTCTAAGGGCTTTCTGATGGTTCTTTCTAACTTGGCCTTACAGGAGGCCTTATGTTGCTTACCCTTCTCGCAGGCAACACAAGTGTGGTCATTCATAAAAACTTTGGAAGGTAGGCCTCTATCTAGGTGTCCCTTAACAAGTTTGTTTATATTTTTGAAATTCACATGACCTAATCTCCTGTGCCACAATTTAGACTCATCTGTTGTTGCATTTGCATATAAACAAGTTATACCTCCAGAAGGAACAATGTTCTTTAAATCCAAACTGTACACTCCATTCTGTCTAGGAGCTCTAAGTACAACTTGACTTTCATCAAGAAGCTTAAAGCTAGGAGACAGGATAAGGCATTTAGTGTCCATAAAGAGGACACTGTTTTTCTTGTCACACATTTGTGAGACAGAGAAAAGGTTAAACTTAAGTTCATCTACAAAATAGACATCATCAAAGTCTAAACTAGCAGTTCTGATTTTACCTTTACCCATTATTTTACCTCCTTTGGGATGACTTCCAAAAGCCACAAAGCCTCCATTATAATCTTTATAGTCTAAAAGATAAGCTTTGTTGCCAGTCATATGGCTAGAGCAACCACTATCCACCACTGCATGATCTTGTAGAATGCTTTCTGGATTCCCTGCACAATAAGTAAGAGAAATTAGTATCTCTTAGGGACCTAAGTCATCACAGACTTGGATATCCCTTTTGGGTCAACATACTCAAACCTTTTGAGTATGTGGTATGTGCTTAATTACACATACCTTTTTCCATTAAAAACGGACTTAAATGACAAAAAACAAACAAAAACTGCCAAATATATGTTTGTTTTGCATTTGTATTGTGCAGGAAACGGATATCACATAAAAAGACGAAAAACAAAGCCAAAAATGACAAAACTGAGCACGGAATGGAAAGGTGTGAAAAGACGAAGCCAAATCAAAGCCAAATTGTCAATCAAGCCAAAAAGTCAAACAGTCAAAGTCAAAGTCAACCCCGACAGAGTCAAAGTCAACTCTGAGAAGCTGAAGCAGAAAATACAACTTAAGGGACCACAATTGCCAAATCCCTAAGTTATATTTCAAAGTAATAAAAGACAAGGACTTATTTTGCTATTTTTGGAAAATACAACTTTAGGGGGCAAATCTGCCAAACCCCTAAAGTTGTAATAAGAAGGGACTAGCTTTGCAATTAAGATATATAAGTTGAGGGGTTAAAATTGCCAACCCCTCAAACCTGTTTAACTAACAAGGATGTGTGATGCAATATATAAACACACTTTGAGGGACCAAAGTTGGCAAACCACCAAACTTTCACCCTGTCACCCCCAAACTAAATTTCCCGCCAATTAAGCTCAAAACCCCATTACCCCTTCACGGGTCTTCTTCCCCACGATTAACCTACAACTCCACCTTTATCCAGCGGGTAATAACTCACCCTCAACCCCACTATCTACCCCAGGTCCCCATATACATTGCCATGATGGCAATCCCATCAATTTCAAGGTTTTCTACACGAATTGAAGGCTGGGATCAAAAGAAAGAAGCACACTTGAAAATTAAGGGCTGAGATGAAGTGTTTGAACCCTCTCACACAACTAGCACACTTTGGGAAGCCAAGAATGAAGATAGTAGTATAAATAGAAGGGCTTTGTAAGCCGAGGATAACTTAGTTTTTACTTTTCAATTAAGACTTTTTCAGCTTATTTCAACTTATGTGTAACTTATTGTAGCTTTTAATTCAGTATTGTACTCTTTTCCAAGTTTAATCAAAGTTTGAGGTTTTAAAGTTAAATTTCAATTTCAAATTTCAAATGGTACGAATGCTTATTGTGTGCTTATTGGATGATAAGTCTGAAATGGATGGACTTATGGGTATAATGAGCTAGCATACTAGCTCATTTAAGCTTGTGAACCTGCTGTCAAAGTTAAGGACCAAAGGTATTGCTAAATTTTCATTTTAAGCTCAAATAACTGTAGCATTGCTTATTTTAACTGCTTATCTTGGCTTATTTTTGCTTATTCTGTCTCATATCAGCTTAATATGTCATAGACTTGCATTAGAAATCATTTTAATTAGTTTAGTTCAAGTTTGAATTAAAACTGCTTATTTTATAATTTATACTGCCATTTAGCTTATTTCTTTTAATAGTGCTTATTTCTTTTTGAATTTTGCTTATTTGTCCTTAATAATCATAGCTAATCATCTGTTTCTAGCTTTTATAGTTTAACTTGGTCTAATCCATTGTAAATTTTAAAATTCAGATTATTAAGGAGTGTTTGGCATTAGGCTAAAAACGGGTCAAATGGGGTTATGGCATGGGTTGGCCAATTAAGTCAGTTTGTAGTAGCTTAATTTAGGTCTTTCAGCTAGTTAAAATTAGTTTTTATAAGAAAAACAAAAAAACATTCCTCCTGCATTATCGACCATTAAATTTTTCCCTCCCCCTTCCCAGCCCCACCATCCGTCCTCTCCACCCCCCCTTTTCCTTCCCTCTTCTTCCTCCCCCACTCCCTTCTCCCCTTGGTTCCGTCCTGATTTCGCATTCCTAGCAAAGTGCCCTTTCATGTGACAAGTTGTTAGCACTCAACTTTGACTTATTAAAGGTAACCTGGTTGTTTTTTTTTCTAACTTTAAATCCAAGTTCCTTCTTGTCTTCTGAATGAATTTTATTCACCCTAACAAGTCATAGAAGGGGGTTGGGTGTGCGGAATGGGTGAATATAACATGGCCAACCTGCCATCTAATATCCAATCCTTCTAGAGTCATCTTGATCAATCTGTTTTAGATCCTCATTATCAAGAGAGACTGGTTGTCCGTTGTGCAAATAAAGAGCACACTACTTCATCAGCACTTGGAGTAGATGAAACCTGACTTGATGAACTAGTTCCTCCAGCAGTATTAACTCTAAAATTTCCACTAGCAGGACTAACTTCATTAGTGCTGCTTGTATTATTAGAAGAAAGAAAAGACAAGTTTTGAGAATTAGATGTGGAACTTAAAGACCTTTTCATCTCATATTCATAGACCCTAAGGTTGTTGTAGAGATCATTAATATCAGTCTGGTCTATGTCTGGCTTATTTCTCATGATTAAAGCAATTTGGATCCATGAAGGGGGAAGACTTCTTAAGAACTTTTGGTTGATATCTTCCTTTGATACTGGAGCAGCATAAACCTCTAATTGACTTATAAGCTTTTGGAACCTATCATAAGCCTTATCCAGACTTTCATTTGGTGCAGTGGTAAAATTTTCAAACTAGTGTTTTAGAACATTCCTATGCATCTCTTTGGATTCATCATTTCCTCCAAACCTTGATTTGATTACATCCCAAAGAGATTTATCATCTGGAACATTATGAAACTTAAGGAGATATTCATCAGGTATTGCTAAAAGCAAGATGCTCTAATCTCTTTTTCCTGATCATTTTTGCAAGCCAGTTGTATTGGTCTGTCTTTAGGAGCAGAGGACAATATTGTTCTACTACTACATTCTGGTGCAACCACTTCTTGAAGATCACCATGTGACAAATATGTCACATAGATATGGTCGGTGTGACAATATATTGTCGCATTCTCATGCTCCTAAATATCATAATCCTCCGTTCTTGATGATAGTAGAATTTTCATTGCTGTGATAGTTAGAGGATTTCATGTTTCTGGCCAGGCATTATGTATATTGAATGCACATCGCTTCAAATAAAGGAGTTCTTCTTATTTCAGATATTCCAACAACAAGCACTGGTATACACTTGTTAATCCCTTACTTAAATAATCTTTAACTATAGCTTGTAAAGGATTGTTACTGTTACGATAAATCCAACGCAACAATAATAGAAACACTGATTGAAACATCAATGATATGTTTGACACTAACTCAACAATGCTAAGAAGAACAGTATTAAGAAAACATAAGAGATCTTCTATCAAACTCACACTTTATAATCATACCTTGAAACATCCTAAACAATGATTGCAATTGATCTCTATAGATCTATCTTCTAACTAAAGCTAGGTTCCTTTTATACACCAATGAAACCCTAAATTGAGCTTCCAAAACACGTACAGAGATACTGCATATCCGTACGCTAAGATAACACAATGCAATCTCTAACTCAACAAAATTCTGCCTAAGCATACTAACTAAAACATAACAATACTAACTATGAACAATCAAAATTAACAACTTTATACTGACATTACATAACTATTATACACTATCAGTACTAACTATGCTAATTCTTCAACCCAGAACTAACATGGTTATACTAGCAGAACTACTGTATTACTAACAGAATTAAGTCTAGAATACTTAATTCCCAACATTTGGTATTTTTTATTACTTGAAAACATTCACAAAAGAAAGCGATAACTTCACGGGGAAGGGTCTTCAAACACTAATCTTCAAACGAAACACGATAATCGTTTCACACCTCCACGGCAACGACGCCAAAAATTGATTACTTGCTTTACATATATATATATATATATATATATATATATATATATATATATATATATATATATATATATATAATAATAATAATAATAATACATATATAAATAAATCACAAATATCAATAATAAGTAGAAAAGTATTCCAAGAGGCTTTTTAAAAGGAAATTACTTTTGACCAAAGTAAAATCCCTAAAAACCTTCCCGGGTCGTGTCCCGACGAGGTGCGAATTTGAAAATCGAGGTAACGTTTGTGGAACAATGCTTGAATAACACAAATTGCTTGAATATTCGCTTTCTATTTCTATAAATAAAATGCACAAACAAGTAAAGGTACGCTAAAAACAAAAGCAAATAAGGCTAAAACACTAAAAACGATAACGGGATTCAAAATCCGTTCTTTAAAAAACTAAATTCTACAATTTTAACCCTACAAATGAAAATTTAATTTTTATAAGTCCTAAATGATAAAAGAAAATTTTAGAAAAAAGAATTATATTTTTTTGACTTTTATTTAATTTATTATGAATTAAGAACGGATTTACTCTAAAAAATTAATAAAAAGTACTAAACTAAATTGGAAAAATCTAAAAAATTTAGGGAAATTGCTTAAGAGTAAGCTAAACCTAGGAAAATTAAAATGGGTGAAACAACTTATCTAAATAAGTTGTTATTAAGCCGAAAGGGCTTATGGCTTAAATGGGCTAAAAAGGGTTAAGTACTAAATTTCACAAATAATGACCAGATGGACCTACTGGTGCTGGTGGTAGTGTGGTGTGGTGTTAAATATGCTTGATGTATGAAGGGAGAGGTCACAGGTTCGAAACCCGTGGCCATCTCCTTTTGCTAAAACTTTTTATTTTTAAAAACTTTTTGCACAAGCTTAAAGAACTAATGAAAATAAGCAAATTATATAACTACAACTTTTTCTGAAACTTAATTATAAGCACAAAATATACTCAAAAGGAAGACAGTTTTATTAGCTTAACACTTAGTTGAAACTTATCTATCTTGTAGACTCAATAAGCTAAAAGGAAACTTAATAAGCTAGCTAAAACAGGCCAAACCCTAGACAAAAAGCTCAATAATAGTACAAATAAAGCAAAAGGGAATAAGCTGAGAAACATCTAAAACACTTAAGATAGCTTGAACACGTTAAACTAAACAAAAGTTTTTTTGAAAGTGAATTTTTAAGACTCAATAAGCAAAAAGAATTACAAATAAGCTGAAATCAACCTGAACCCTAAACATAATAAGCACTAGAGATAGGTAATAAGCAAAGACTAAAAGCTGAAAGGGACAAAAAGGCAAAGAAAAAGATAAAAACTTAAAACAGCATAAAAGGTCCTAACCACGGTACTTATTTTATGCTAACTACTCTGACGTACTAGCTAAACATAATTACATAACTCGTCTAATCATGAAATAACTAAAAACTTTTAGTTACAAAAAAACTAGCAGAACGATCTAACGTCTTATTCTACTCTTACAGATAAGACTACATAACAACAGAACTGACTAAACAACTCATTCTACTAACTAAATACTTCTGACTCACTACTTGACTAACTCATGCCATGAAGATATCCATGAGTATTAAACTAATAAGCAAAAGAAATAAGCAAAAAGTGAGAAACTGTTGATCCCACGCCTTGATCGATTCTTTACGTAGTAAAGTGTTTGTTACCTTGGAAGAATCCAAAATAACAAAGATTGAGACTTTGTATGTATACCAAAGTGCATGCGGAATCTACACTTTGATACTCTAGAGGTAATTATCAATGGAACAGTAATAACCAAACAACCAATGAACAATGAAGTAATAACAAACTGCTTCAATATTATTAGAATAATAATACGAGTACTCTAAAAGTATTCGTCTAAGTATATGTATATCCTAAACCTAGGATCTCCTTTTATAGAACACAAGAAGTCCTTTACAAGATAACTACCTAGCTTTTTAGGACATTACAAACATCCACAATAAACTCCGTGCATACTTATCTCCAAGTCAGCAACTTGACCATCAGCAAGTATTTCACTTCTATTCGTCCTAGCAATATTAACAAACACAAGGCATTACTAACCCATTAGTACAGTTAGTTATAACCTTTGCAGTAATAACTCTTTGTGAAGATTATTCCTAACAAACCCCTCCCCTAAACTTGTGATTTATCTTCAAATCCCAAGTTTCTTCAGGAATAAAACCCTATTCTTCTTTCCTTTGCTGAAGAAATCTTTCAAACATTGTTCTTCTACTTTTTCACTTGAGATCTTATAAACCTTAAGAAGTCAACGCCTTGAACTCCTCATGATCAACCTTTGAATTACTTTATTCAACACATTGGAAATCATCTCTGACTAAGAGGGTATTTCTTCTCTGTCCACATAGTAATTATCGTCTATACCATTCTGCACAGAAAGAATGTGAATAGAATACCACAAAAATCATATAAACTCCAACTAATCACATTATATTCATGCTGATTCTTCCATAGTTCATCTTCTTCATCAAGCTCAAATAAGGTATGTAAGTCTCCCCAAAGCATCAGATCATACCCTTCTGGTCTTGAAGTACTATACCTTTCCTTGACTAGTCTGTACAATTCCTCTACATCCTGTCTATCAAAATCTTCAAGCATCTTACTCAAAATTTTATAGTTCTTGGAACTACCATCTCCTCTGAAGATTTGATAATACATAAACTTCTCTGTCAAAACACAAGTCTTCCAATCCATAATCGGAAACTTTGTAGATAGAGATTCAACCTCTATAGGAACCTCTTCTCTTGGTATTATATCTAAAAATCCTTTGAGTTCTTCCTTCTCAGCATCTTCCTCCATCTTTTGTCTCTTCCTTGTGCTTTTTCTAGGAATAGATTTCTTTCTTTTTGCTCCAGATTCTATAGAAACTTCTTTCATTTCCTTCTGTGGAGCAACATCTTCTTCTTTAATCTTTTCAGAAGACTTCATCTTTTCACTTCCATGCTCTACATCCATAGGCTCAATATGTTGATTAAAATCCCAAACCTTTTCAAAGATTGGCCTAATCTCATTGTAAGACATTCCCTTGAAGTCACTGATCTTGTAGTTTCCCTGATTCTTCAAGTATTTGATCATATTTCTCCTTGCTTGGGCAACTGTCTTTGGTTTCATCTTTAGAGTATGATACCTTATGACTGAAGGATCATTCCAATCTATCTTCTTAGATGTCTTGGCCTCAGACATAGCTCTTTGTCTTTCCTCTTCATCCCACTGTCTAGCAATTTCTTCATCTCTTGCAATCTGTGCCCTTTGTTCTTCATTCATTTGTTCTTCTAGTCTGATGGCTTCAGCAAAACTTAATCTTTCTTGTTCAAGCTCTTTCTTAGACTTCTTCTTGGGCTCAGACTCTATCATTATTGCTTTTCCCTTGTCTTGTCTTGTCCTTTTCTCTTCACTCCTTCTTCTATAAGTGACAGTTCTTCCAGCAGTACTAATATCTTCCTCAGCAGTACTAACTACTGGAACTTCACTAGCAGTACCTTTTGTTGCACCAGCAGTACTAATTTCAGCACTTCCTTTCTCACTGCTTCCTTGATCTTGAATGACTTCAGTTGGAGTCACTTCTTGAATAAAAGGTTTAGTTTCAGTACTTGCTTTTTCTTGAACTTCTGCATCAGATAATTTCCTCCCCTGTTTGGAAGAATCATCTGCAACATCTTCATCATCTTCAGAAAGAACAACCTTAGCTCTTTTCCTTGCTTTCCCAATCTTGACTCTAGCCTCTAATTTCTTAACCCTAAGAATGAGCTTAGTGAAATCAGAGTTGTAAGTTTTCTTTGTCTTCCTCAAGTCATCCTCCAATACTTCAATCCTGTCAGAAAGTTTGGTAACCAAATTCGTCAATTCATTAAGTTTCAAGCTACCCCCATCACTTCCATGTGAGTGAACAGCATGGAGAGGTAAGTCATAGGGTGTAGGAAAGTGGTGTTCTGCTCCAGGTCATGGTTGTGTTGGTGATGGTTGTGTTGGTGATGGTTGTGTTGGTGATGGTTGTGTTGGTAATGGTTGTGATGCAGCAGCAGAAGTATTATCAGGTGAGTGTTGGGTTGAAGGTTCTTGCTTTCTTTTGAACCTCTGCATCAGATAATTTCCTCCCTTGTTTGGAAGAATCATCTTGAACATCTGCATCATCTTCAGAAAGGACAACCTTAGCTCTTTTCCTTGATTTCCCAATCTTGACTCTAGCCTCTAATTTCTTGACCCTGAGAATGAGCTTAGTGAAAGCAGAACTGTAAGTTTTCTTTGTCTTCCTCAAGTCATCCTCCAAGACTGCAACCTTGTCAGAAAGTTTGGTAACCAAATTCGTCAATTCATTAAGTTTCAAGCTACCCTCATCACTTCCATGTGAGTGAACAGCATGGAGAGGTGAGTCATGGGGTGTAGGAATGTGTTGTTCTACTCCAGGTGATGGTTGGGTTGGTTATGTTAGAGATGGGAATGATACGGCAACAGTGGTATGATCAGGTGAGTGTTGAGTTAAAGGTTTAGGTGAGTGTGAAGGTGAAGGTTCAGGTGAGGGTGAAGGTGAAGATGTGATTCTTGAAGGAGAAGTGGAAGTTTTAAGAACATCTAGCATAGTAGGGAATAGAGTAACTTCCTGGCCTGAATATCCCTTTGTAGGCCTCTTCATATTGTTAAAAACTTTGTTGCTAAGAGAGGGTACAGGATATGTTCTTGAGTGTTGTTGAAGTTGGTTCCTCTGAATATCTAGGCATATTTGAATGAACCTAGGATACATTAAAAACTTATGGGGGCTTGAAATATTGGACACCATATGCTCAAAAATCAACCTAGAAAAATTAAATTTCCTATTGGTAGCTATACAGATAATAGTTGTTGCAATGTTACTACTAAACTACTCCTAAGCAGTTTTCTTTGGGCTAAGACAATGAAGAATAGAATGGATAAGAAACCTCTATTGAGGTGAAAAAGCACCCTTTTGAAAAGTTAACTTATCTGAATCTGTGTGATATCCCATGAGTGCCAATTGCTCAAAAATCTCTGAGTTAGGTAGAGAAGTAATACCATCATGATCATCTAACTTGAGATGTCGTCTTAAAGATGCTTTAGTAATAGTCATGGAGTGACCATCAATGGTAGCAATAAT
>BQNB010091106.1:0-20740 GCA_026074375.1 Tanacetum coccineum
AAGGCTTGGAAGATAAGAAGAAGAAAACTAGGGCTTGAAAAGTGCATAGTCATGGTTCAAGTTGGGGTGTGATGACTAGATGCACCCTTTTTATACCCATAAAAGAAACTGACCCTCTGGAGAAACTAGCGAGAATGTACCTAAAGGAAGTAGTAACGAGGCATGGAATACCGGTCTCGATTATTTGTGATCGTGACCCTAGGTTCGCATCAAATTTCTGGAGGTCACTTCAGAAAGCTCTGGGTACAAGTTTGGATATGAGTACGGTATATCATCCGCAAACTGACGGACAAAGCGAGAGAACCATACAAACTCTCGAAGATATGCTTCGAGCTTGTGTGATCGACTTTGGAAATGGTTGGGTTAAACATTTACCATTAGTCGAGTTTTCATACAATAACACTTATCATGCTGGCTGCACCCTTTGAGGCACTTTATGATAGAAAATGTCGTTCGCCTATTTGTTGGGCTGAGGTTGGAGAAGTTCAACTCACCGGTCCAGAGATAGTACAAGAGACGACTGAGAAAATCATTCAAGTTAAGCAAAGGATGCAAGCCGCTCGTGATAGGCAAAAGAGCTACGCTGATTTGAAGCGTAAGCCGATGGAGTTTGAGGTTGGAGATAAAGTGATGCTCAAGGTTTCGCCTTGGAAAGGGGTTGTACGTTTTGGCAAACGAGGGAAATTAAATCCCAGGTTTGTTGGACCTTTCAAGGTAATAAAAAGGGTTGGAGACGTTGCATACAAGCTCGAGCTTCCTGAGGAGCTGAGCAGAGTTCATAATACATTTCACGTGTCCAACTTAAAGAAGTGTCATGCCGACGAACCCTTAGCCGTTCCGTTGGATGGACTTCATTTTGATGACAAGCTTCAGTTTGTCGAGGAACCTATAGAGATCACAGATCGTGAAGTTAAACGGTTGAAGCGAAGCCGTATCCCATTAGTCAAGGTTCGATGGAACTCCAAGAGAGGTCCAGAGTTTACATGGGAACGCGAAGATCAATTCCGGAAGAAATACCCACATCTGTTCTCAAAGACCGGGCCGTCGTCAAGTGCTGCGTCTTAAGCCTTGAGGACAAGGCTCAGCTAACCGGGGGAGACTATAACACCCCGTGTTTTAGGACAATGTACGACGTTGATAAAGTCGCTATTTATTTTTTTTGTATTGTACGCGTTTGTTTTTAATGGAAATCGTTAAGTTAAATCGCGTAAGCAAGAAATAATCAGTTAACGTAAACGGGCATCAAGCAAATTATTGTTTACGTCAAACAAGGGTTAAGTAATTATTTTGAGGATAATTATTAACATTACACAAGTTATTTTATCGGATACGTGAAAGCGTTTACGTTTCGCGATAAATGACAATTAGGTTTCCCGGAAACCCTAAAAATTAACGTACGCTTCAACAAATACCTACGTTTATATACAATGATCGAAGTTTATAAAACTTTATGCATATGAGCATACATATACATGTCCTATATAAATGTACATGTACAAATTTACCAAGACATTACAAGTATACTTTTATATAAAAACTACACTTTACATTTTTATATAAACTTTTTACTTACACTTTCTTTTATAATTACACAAGTAATACAAAGTATATAAAAGAAAAGTAACTAGGAACATAAGCCCTAGAAATCATGGGATGATTTCTATTAGAGGGAACCATAAGACATAAACCATTAAGGTCCTTGTTTCCCTCCTCCTTGGTCCCCTTGACCCACGGCACAACCTCCCTCCCCCTTTGAATTCTTGGTCAAACTTGGCTAACTAAAATATCTAGTTTCACTTCTCCTATAAATACTTGCTTCATATGTGAAATTTACATAAACTCTTTACTTAACAAAATCACTTTTCTTTCTCTCCTTTCCTAGCCAAAACCCACGGCTCAATTAAGCCACCTAAACAAATCATACAAAATTTTTCTACAATCCATACAAGCCTATACACATCAATCCTAAGACACACTAAGGTGTTTACAAGCATTGGTTCTTCATTTGCAAGGATTTAAGAAGAAAAGGGAAGATTAGGGTTTCAAACCTAATCTAGGGTTTATAAGCTTGTAAGCTTTGGTTTTGAATCTAAACACGGGTTTAGCACTTATTTCTCATCTCATACATCATCCCTAAGGTCTTCCTAATTCCTTTATACTTTTTATTATCATTATTTTATGTGTAATATGTTATTTATGGCTAAATCACCACTAAGGACTTTTTAATATGTAAAATGAGTTTTCACTTATGTTTATGAATTTATGCACTTATTCTTATGTCATATGGTTATATATATCATGGAAAAATGGATGTAAAAGTATGTTAACATATGGTTTAAGTATAAACATGTTTAGGTATAAATTAGGGTTTTAAAGGTTTACTTAAGAAAGTTATGATTAAAAGTATACAAATGCCATATAAGGGCTGTTTTAATTCGACCTCATACAGTAGGTTAGACATCATATAAAAATAATACGCCTCATGACGATTCCAAAATGATAAGAAACTCGAAAAACCGATTTATAACGAAAAAGATACGTTAATTACGATTTTACGACGATAAATACTTTTATAAAACTATTTTTATAAAAAGCACTATTCATTACAGAAACTCATATTTTTAAAACATCAAAAATATGATATAACTTTTAATTACGAGATCGTACTCGAAAGAATCGCTAAAAACGGAACTATAACGAATAAACTACGACATTTTCGATAATTAAAGTTTATAAAAGTAATTTTATAAACTATGAACAGTAAAAGTACTATTCATCAGTGGACCCAACTTTATAAAATATGATACATCTTTTAATAACGAAGACGCACTCGAAGGAATCACTAAAATCGGGATTAAAACGGATAAGTTATTACGATTACAAGTTTACGCTAATTAAAACCCTATTCATCGCAGAATATCAAAACTTAAAATTAATGATTTTGTCAAATTATAAAAGTAAGCAAAAGAAAGAGAAAATCAAAACTCGTCTTACTACGAAGACGTGGACGTAAGAAACGCAAGCAACGGACTTAAAACGACCGAATTAGGTCATTTTTACGAAAAGTATATTTATAAACGTTTTCACTTTATAAATATTATTTTACTAAAACGATTAGTCGTCTTATGCATATAGAATATTTCGTGGTTAACAAGTGCTATAATACAAGGGAGTTTCATAATGAGGCCTCTTCGGATGGGCGATCGACCATTTGGTGGATTTACGATTTAAAGTGTCCTAACTCCTCGTACGTCATGTCATGACCTCTTAAATTATGATAGCCCGAACGATAGTACGATGTAACAACTATAGGATTATATAATGTTATTAATTAAAGTACTCGGTACTTATACGACCTATGATAATTTAGGTTGCATTCGGGAATAATCGTGAAGCATTCCCACACTTGATATAAATTATCAGATCACTCACTTGAGGTGAGTTCATAGCCCCACACTTTTTACAGTTTTACTGATTTACTATTATTTGGGGTGGAAACATGCTTTGTTTTACAAATTGGACGCAAGTGGATATTTTGCATTGATTACATGTTTGCCTAAGTAGCGATAACCCAAGTTAAGCCCATTATCATGAACTGTCAATTGCATAGATGTAGTTGGGAATTACATTATGTGAGCGCGAATGTTATTTAATAGATCTATTTGGGAAACGACCTCCCCGTTCGGGTGACTAGCTATCACCGGGAACGAACGTTATAGCATGTCGAATCAGGGATGTTTCGGGTTAGAACATCATTTCGGGCTGAGTAGCAATATTTTGCGAACAAGACTGTCGAGCTTCAGTGTCATGAGCTTAGTGTAAATGTAATATGGTTTTGTGATTGTTTGCATATGTTGTAACATCACGGGAAAGTCTTGCGGTCCTGCATAATTTAAATACATAAACCTATGAATTCACCAACATTTTTGTTGACGTTTTAAGCAATGTTTTCAGGAGGTCAATAGGCACGAGGTGCCAATGATGCATTGGGTTACGTTTTGGATTGCACGCTTAAAGACTTTTATATCATATTTTGGGAAATCTATGTCATCTTTTGTAATATTAAACAAGGAATAAATGAAGCTATAAGCTTTTGTAATATGTCTTTTAATTAAATCCAATGTATCAATTAAATCCAAGCTATCTAAATTAAAACTTAAAGGTTAATAGTTAAAACTATGAAAAGGTAAAAGAAAAAAACAATTACCTGTAAGAAACTTTTTGCTTTAGGTAACTAGAACGTGAGAAGAAGAACCCTAATTTGTTTCATGTAATTTCAATTTGAGGAAAGTAGATAATTAGGTTTATTGATTAGAAAATCTGAAAATGAAACGTCAATAGTTGTTACTGAGATCAGCGGACTCGCATTGTTCTTTTTTGGGCCTAAAAAAAGTAATGGGCTAGTAAGTATGTAAGTCAGTAAGTTAGTAACTTCGTAATTTGGTAAACTCGTATCGACACGCGATCTTACGATCTTGCGTGCGAGTTTACGATCCCACTTACGATCTTACCTCTGATGCGATCCTACACCGATCCTACACGATTTTATCAGGTGGACACGTAAGATCGTAGGGCCTTAGTCTAAACCCAAATACCCTGTTCAACTACCAAGTCAATTTTTTCTCTGGTTGACTTGGGCCAGTATAGTCCTTGTTGATATTTCTTCTTTCTTCTCTTTCATTTCCATACAAATTTCTCTCTCATAGGTATCAAATTCCCAAACATTTTTATCAATTCAAACACCCAAGTAATGGTCATTAACTAATCTTGGTTACACTTTACCAAAATTTATATGTTAAGTACATATTATTATCAGGTCAGCTAATTTTCATGCTCTGCTCTTTGTTGACTTCAAAGTCTTCTTCATTATTGATTGAATACTTTAGTTTCATATAATTTTTTTATTATAGGATTCCATTTTTATTTAATCTTCATTTTGGTTATTAGTAACTTAGACGAATCAAGTAGTTAAATGTCAAATTGTTGTATTAAGTATTGCATTTAGTTAAGCTAATTAGAATGTAATAGGCGCCAGAGGCGGATATACCCGACGGAAAGAGGATATACAGGTGCACACCCTTTTGCGTTCTTTTAGAAAGAAAGTGAATACCTTTTGACAGATTTATAAATCCTCCACTGGTAATAGCTTATGTTTCGAATAAAATTTAAGTGACTATGAAAAACTAAAAAGCAAAGTAATTAAAATATAATCTAGAGCATAATGTGAAGCCCGAGTGGGAAAGAAATGAATGATATCCATACAACCGTAGTTCAGTAGTACAGAGTAACAGAGATCATTTATGTTGTTTAGTGTTACACGGAGTACATAGTACCTTGTGAGAGCTTTTTGTTCTCAAAAGGGTTGTTTCGGATTGCTTATTAAAATTACTTATTGCTTTTTGACATCACCCCGTTACTGGATAAACAGTTCTTGTTCAAGTGATTGTTGGGTTTTAAAACACGCATAAATAGTTTGGAGTGTTTGGATGATACCTCCTTATATGCTAGCATGGTGAAACTGACACCTGCTAATTAAGCAATTTATCATAAGCAACTTACATTACTCATGTATAACACAGGCAATTTGGATAGCAATCTTGAGCCCCCTCAAGTTTTATATATCACCCCGCAATGATTCTATTTCTGTAATAATTATAAAGCTCTATAAATAAGGCTTGCTAGGGGCAGTGATAGTAGGTATGCATGATATACTGTTGAAAAGTAGCGTGTTTATCAAGTGTCATCAATTGGACTCTATCAGTGGAACATGTTATACGATAATTTTAATAAAAGTTCGTATGTAAATACTTAGGTGATAGATAGGTAAGGCTTACACTTTTAGAAGCTACAATAAGACAGAGCAAGCTAAAATGTGGTTGGATCGAACACTTCAACAAGAAATGAGCACAATAATATAATAACTTGGACGAATTCTGTTCTTAATGTGGAAGACAGGGAGTAACAAAATATGTTTGTACTGACCCAAATTTTGCTTCTTAGGAATTTGTTCTTATCTTGAGTGACGGGACAGCCTCCGAGAAGATTAGGCTGGGTAAACCAGCTATATTGAAGAATCTAATGATCCTGATTATACCAAGTTAATAGCTTTTCTTTTTGATAATCGAATTCAAATGGAAGTAATTACAAACACCTCTTCGATGGCCGTTTCAGAGTTAATCTCTCAGACTATTGAATTATTCACTGAAGTAGCCATGGAAGCTGAAAATGTCTTTGTAGAGAAGAAAAGTTTTTCAGAACTTGCTTCATATATGAATAAAATTGCTCCAATTCTAAAAGAATTAAACAAAAAAGATATTAGTAATATCGAGAGCAGTTTTGTTGAGATCCTGAATCAACAAGTCAAAGTTGCTAAACAACTGACGACAGAATGCAGTCAAAAGAATAGAGTGTACCTTTTACTGAATTGCCGGTCGATTACAAAACGGATACGGGAAATTACAAGGGAAACTAGTCGGGCGCTAAGTCTAATTCCTCTTTCCCAGTTGGAAGTTTCATCAAGAATGGTGCATGAAGTTGGTCAACTCTGTGAAAATATGCAACATGCGGAGTTCAAGACAGCAACAGCACATGAAATGATTCTTGAGAAAATAGAGTCGGGGATACATGAAAGGAACCTAGATAGCTCGTTTGCCAACAAAATGTTGCTATCTATTTTACAAGCTCTTGATATTTCTACCGAAAGATCTTCATTGAAAAAAGAATTTGAAGACTTCAAGAAAGAAATAGAAAACGCGCAGCTGAGGAAAAAAGAGGCTGAAAACATTCAAATGGGTCAAATTATTGCTTTACTGGAACGTGCCGATGCCACTTGTTCACCTGAGGAAAAGGAAATAAAGTATCTGACTAAACGGACTTCATTAGGTAGTCAACCGTTAGAGCCTCTTCTATCGTTTTACTGCCCAATCACGCAAGAAGTTATGGTGGACCCCGTGGAAACGTCTTCTGGTCATACCTTTGAGCGATCCGCCATCGAAAAATGGTTGAAGGATGGGAGTGACAAGTGTCCTTTGACTATGATCCCTTTAGATAATTTAGCATTACGTCCTAATAAAACTCTTAGGCAGTCAATTGAAGAATGGAAGGACAGGAATACCATGATCACAATCGCTTCAATGAAATCGAAACTTTCAAGTCCATTATCAGAAAGCGAGGAAGAAGTGGTTTCTTGTTTGAACGATCTGCAAAGCTTATGTGAACAAAGAGACATACATAAGGAATGGATAGTAATGGAGAATTACATTCCTGCCCTTGTGAAACTTCTTGGAAGTAAAAACCGAGAGATAAGGACTCACGCCCTTGTCTTGCTTTCCATTTTGGCAAAAGATAGTCATGATGCAAAGGTAGTCTATTTGTATACAAATTTTGATATTGTTGCTTTTTATCTTTGTTGTGTATGTGTTAACTCTCTTAGTCAAAGCTTGTTTTAGGATAGGATTGCAAAGGTCAATGGCGTAATTGAATATATAGTTAGGTCTCTTGGGCGTCGGATTGCAGAAGGAAAGTTGGCAGTTGAATTGCTATTGGAATTATCACATCATGAGACGCTAAGAAATTGCATCGGAATGGTTCAGGGATGCATACTACTCTTGGTGACCATGTCCAATAGTGACGACAATCAAGCTGCCACTCGTGCGAAGGAGTTATTAGACTGTCTCTCATTTTCTGATCAAAATGTCATCCAGATGGCAAAAGCTAATTATTTTACACATCTTCTGCAACGACTATCTTCAGGTTCTTTTTGTAAAAACGATACTAATTTACTATTGAATTTCTTAGTGATGCTTATATGTCATGCATGTTTAGGGGTGGTTTGTTAAGCTCATTTAGGAGGCTTATTAGCTTATGTAACAAAAGTAAGTCTAATCAAGTGTTTGGCTAAGCTATGGTTGGGCTTACGAGCTTATATGAGTGGGTTTTGATGAACCCCAATTTCTTTGTACAATTAATAAAAATTTAATCTATTAAAAGCTTATCAAGACCTCAAACAAAATTATAATAATAAAGCAATTTTTTTGCTTTTTTGGGTTAACTGATTTAATAAAAAGATTAATATTTTCCATATCATTTTTTAGTAAATGCTGGACCGTTTTGTTCATACTGTGATACTAGCATACGAAATGCTACATGATTACTAGTTATACACATGAGATTATAGACTTTTTTTTTTGGCAGGCTCAGATGACGTGAAGATGAGCATGGTGACCACATTGGCGGAAATGGAATTAACAGATCACAACAAGTCGTCTCTATTTGAATTAGGTGCATTAGATTCACTTCTCAACTTGGTCTCACATGGCGATCCTAGGATGAAGGAAGCAGCAGCTAAAGCACTTTGCAACCTCTCAAGCTTACAAAAAAACAGCATACAAATGATAAAACAAGGTTCAGTCAACCCGTTGGTCAATCTTCTGTACAATCACACGTCATCTTCTAGTTTACAAGACGAGGTCGCAGCTATAATCATGCATCTTGCTATATCAACCAGGACACAGAATAATAATGAAACAGGTGTTTCATTATTTGAATCTGATGGGGATATCGATAGTCTTTTTTCTTTCATTAGCTGTACACGGCCTTTTGTTCAAGAAAGCCTACTTCATTCATTCTATGCCATTTGCCATTCTCCCTTAGCTCCTACTGTGAAAGCAAAGTTGAGACAGGTTATATTATCATTCTCTAACTTCAATTTTGATTTATGGTCTAATTGTATAAAAATGTAACCAAATTTAATATGATCTCTAATAGCCAACTTGTTTTAGCCCGGAAAAACCATCGAAGTTTTTATAAAGATTTATTGCATTTTTTTGCATATAGTACCTGCCTACCTTTTCATGTGTCTTGTTGTAGTCCTAATACTTTATTTTGTCCAAATCCTTAAAAGATGGCTTGTGTCCCGTTTGAGTCATTTTGTAGACAAAAAAACCCTTACAACTGGCTTTGAAAAGGCTGATTTTTATTCAAAGTTATTAAAAAATTGGATAGACATGCTAGATTTATGTGTAATGTTAAGTTTTATGCGAGTATTGAAATGTTAAGAATACGGGTTAAGAAATGACCCAAAAGGATATAAAACGACTCACATGTACAAAATAAGTACAATGACTATAATGGCAATCAAATTAAAAGTTTTTTCTAGCAAAAAAGTAAGGTTACTCAACATAAATATTGGACCATCATTGGTTACCTTACGCGATTACCGCCTGATTAGCAATCAGATTTCTTATTACTGTTTGATTTTTTTTCTTTCAGAATTCGGAACATGAACAAGCGCTGGTGCATTTGTGCAAGAAAGATGACCCAAAAGTAAGAGCGAATGCTGTGAAGTTGTTCTGCTGTTTAACAGAAGATGGCGATGACAAAGAGATCATAGACCGCATGGGGCTTCAATCAATCGAGACATTGATAAATATAATCAGATCTTCAAGTGATATAGAAGAGATTGCTTCTGCTATGGGTGTCATCTCAAACCTCACACAGTCATCTCAACTCACCGATTCATTATTGGAAGCAGATGGCTTACAAGTTATATGCCAATATCTTCATAAAGAAATGCGTAACGGCCCCCACAAGAACCAATTAATAGAAAATTCCGTTGGTTCAATTCGTCATTTCACCATCCCCACAAACCAAAACTCACAAAAGAAAGTAGCGTCGAATGGTGTCATCCCGTTACTAGTTCAGTTATTAGAAATAGGAACAAGTCTGACTAAAAAAAGATCTTCCATTTGTCTTGGTCAACTCTCTAAAACCTCATTCGAGTTAAGCCGCCCTATCCCAAGGCCTTTAGGGGGACTGTTCAAATGCTTTTCATCTCAACTAGAATCCGTGTGCCGTGTTCATCAAGGAATCTGTACCATTGAATCATCTTTTTGTCTAGTAGAGGCCGATGCAGTGACACCGTTAGTGACACTTTTGAGTGATCCTGATTATGATGTTTGTGAAGCTTCTTTAGATGCATTGTTGACTTTGGTTGAAGCCGAGAGACTACAATACGGGTCTAAAGTGCTTGCAGAAGCTAATGCTATGCATCCGATGATAAAGTTACTTAATAGTAATTCGTCGACTTTACAGGAAAAGGTACTCAGAGCATTGGAAAGAATATTCCGTTTGTTGGATTTAAAGCAAACATATGGAAGTTTGGCCCATATGCCGTTAGTTGAGCTGACTCAGAGGGGAAACAACAGAACTAAATCATTGGCTGCCGGGATTCTGGCTCAGTTAAATGTGCTTCATGATCAATCGTCTTATTTCTAGAATGAGTTTATCAAATGCAGGAAGAAATGATGTTTGGTAGGTGATATTCTTTTATGGTGTGTGCATAATGATCAGTTGGTAGATAGATTACCTCCTGACTTGTAGCATATGTTGTTAGTCACATTCTTTTTGTAATTGATTTTGTATACAGCCTCTGTATTCTAGTGTATATCGCATACATATATATTCATACATCAGTTTTAGTTCATGTTTTAAGCTTTCATATTACTACTTTCAAAGTTCAAGGGGAAGCTTTCCGCTTCTTTTACAGGTATTTAGTTTGCAATAAAACAGCATCTTTGTTCATTGTTGCTCCAAAATTTTGCTCGTCTTGATGGTAGATTTAGTGGAGAAATGTGGGCCCAAAATCCTTACTCACTCTTAATTGAGAGTCATTATAACTACACTTTACTCAATAAGAGGCTAATTAAGACCTTGATATAAAACCACTTAATTTAGTAAACACTCCCTAAGCCACTCCTCACCATCCTAAACGTGGAAGTATGTTGTTGTACATTATAAGGAACGAGTCAAGTGTCCCGATGCCAAAGCCGCAAGATTCACCCTCCACAGTCATTTCAACATCTATACATAGAAAATTAAGCATGGTATAGCAGGGGTTTTGGTTATTTTGCATGCTTGTCGTATAAACATGTAACACCTCAAAACCGGTTTATAAGTATTTTGTCATAAAAGTGCCTTGTATACGTTTGACTATAACATTTATATGTTTATAGGTTTTTTATGATTGATTAGTCAATGTGTTTAAGTTGGAAGTCAAATCATATAATCAATCTATAAGTCAAATGTTTAAGTAAAAGGTTATTAAAGGTATTATGTGTTCTAAGTATTAAAAAAAGAGACTAGAGGGACAATTTCTGCCACCTTCCTAAACTAGTACTAGATTCTATGAGATAAATATCTCATACTTTCCACAAGCTTTCATTTTTTAGGTGGTGTTTAGCATATGATGTGGCATAGCAAAAAAAGGAGGGAAAGATCAACATTTGCTAAGGATTAATTGATGGTATTTAGTGTTCTAATTCAAAAATAAGCTCTTAGCAATCAATCCTCGCAAGGTATGATGTCTAATGCTTCATTTAAGTTCATGATGAAAGTTAGGGTTCATGAGATAATTTGGGGTTTTTTTGTTGAAGAGGTTTTATAGCAAGTAATTAAGTGTTAGTATATCGACTTTATCCTATTACGTGTTATGTGATCTTTGTGCTAAGGTTTAGGTTAAAGCCATTAAATAGCAACTACTTTCCAAAGTAACCCGAGTTAGGTAACTTATTTTTTTATTAACTATCTATGTAACAAAACTTGTTGTAACCTTTAAAAATAAGTAATATGACTGGTTGAGTTTACACATATTTAAATCTTATTATTTAATGCCTACGTGAATATTCAATCATATTTTATACCCGATTGTTTTTTTTTGACCCGATCCATATCCGTTTCACATCTATTTCATTCATCCAAAAAAAACACACCAAATTTCCAATCAAATCATTAGAGCTTTCTTTACAAACAATATCTCCCCGTGTCTTTTATTATGCGTATGATAACAAATTTACAATCTTCAACCATGTCTTTATTAAATCCAACATCTATATTCAACGAAGCCCACACAATAGTTAACAAAGTCGTTATCCCCCTCAACTGTCGCCAACGGAGCCACCACCACAGTCGTTATCCCCCTCATTATAGTGGAGAGATTAACATGGTTGTGGTAAGTAGACATGGTAGTTAAATTTTGTATTCAAATAGGGTTTGGTAAATTTTCATGTATACCAATTTTTTGGGTTTACATTGTAGTTAAATATGCACATCCGTCGTAGCCAGGATTGCTATATCTGGTGTAAAAAGACTTGATTTGTGAATATGAATATGGGCATGAATCTGAGTTGGATCGAATAATTTTCAAGGAAAAGGTTTTTATGGATATGAGTTCGTTTGAATTGGAGTTGATTATCTAGTCGATGTGGGATTGTTGAATCAACTAAGCATAGTATATTGGATTGCTTATCCGACTGTTATGTTTTATCTACAATATTTCCTTAGCATAATATCATTGAAATTTCTTTACAATTGTGTCTTGTTGACAAGTGTAACACCCCTAAAATCGGATAGCAGCGAAAGGTAATCGGGGGTGCTACTTCATAGCACAAAGTACAAGTTATAGAAAACAACCTCTAAATGAGACGTTTTGAAAAATTACACATTCGATATATAATAAAACATCAGAGTTAATAAAAGTACAAGGTCCCAACAGTTTAAACATTTCATAACGTTTTTAAAAGAAAATTATTGAATGGTAAAATGCAGAGTCTTCAAAATATCCGTGCGACTTTCATCCGAGTTATATACCTTAAGGACCTGAAATTTACGGAGTGCTACAGTCACCCCCGTTAAGGGAACTCTGGTTCATAGAGTTCAACACAGCTTGCGAGGCGTTCGAGAAGAGGTGAGGGTACTTGCTTCTGAATTGATCTTCACGCTCCTAAGTGAATTCATGTCCTCGCTTAGAATTCCAACGAACCTTAACGATTGGAATCTATTTTCGCTTTAGTTTCTTTACTTCACGTTCTATGATCTCAATAGGTTCTTCTACAAAATATAACTTGTTGTTTATCTTGATTTCTTCCAGTGTCACTTGTAGGTTTGCATCTGCTAGGCACTTCTTAAGATTTGACACGTGAAACATATCATGAATACTGCTTAACTTTTGAGGTAGTCTCAATCGATAAGCTACGAGGCCAATTCGCTCAACAATTTCAAATGGTCCCACATATCTTGGTGCCAGTTTTTCTTTCTTACTGAAACGTACCACTCCTTTTCAAGGTGATACTTTGAGTAATACTCGATCGCCGACGTTGAACTCGAAGGGTTTACGTCGGTTATCAGCGTAACTTTTCTGACGATCTCTTGATGTCTTGAGCCTCTCCTTGATTTGGATTATCTTTTTAGTTGTCTCCTAAAAATTTCCCGGGCCAATCAACTGACTTTCACCAACTTCCGCCTAAATAACAGGTGATCTACACTTCGCCCGTACAGTGCTTCAAACGGCGCACACTTAATGCTTGAATGATAACTATTGTTATAGGAAAACTCAACTAAGAGAAGATGAGTATCCCGACTTCCTCAAAAATTGATAACGCATGCTTTGAGCATATCTTCTAGGGTTTGGATAGTACGCTCACATTGACCGTGAGTTTGAGGATGGTAAGCCGTACTCATATTCAATTGCGTTCCTAATGTGCTGTCATGTAGGGTCAATTATTTGATTATCAAGTTTAACATTTATATTTAGCCGACAAACCTAAAACAACACTTTAACGGGCAGTGTACCCGATCATGATAGAGTTTCGCGGTAAGTAGGGCGTCGAACACTAAGAGTGAAACATTAATCCTATATTCTATCAGTATTTTAATTAGTTTAAATTAGTCTATTTACTGGTTAAACCTATGCTATATACGTTGTCTAATTCTGTGGGGGGTTTTCAGTCTGAGAGACTGGCACAGGTTTGGTGGTGACAAATATCAATTCAATAAACAATAAACACAAAAGAAGAAAATTAGAAGATAGAAAAGCGGTACAAGCCAAATGATAGAAAACTGTATTAGCCATATTAAATCCAGTTCAATGTTGGTTCGTTTGTTTTAGTGCAATGATTTACTTATCTCGAAGCGGCATATCATTCTTAAGACTTAGGCGGGACATCATCCTAAGACCTAGACACGATTAATCCTATCACAATTAACGCATCCGCATAACGCATCATTTAGTTTAATTATAATTTATCTTAGGAAATCAAAGTAGTGGTGATCTTGTTAAAACCCTAGCCCAACGGGACTTTACCCACTTATTGTTTGACGGTGTTTTATATACTGGTAGTCCACTATTCAAATTTTTATTTGTTAATTAAGAGCATGATTGCTGAAACATAAACGGGTCACCTACTGGTCCAACTAAGCTCATAATTCAAAGACAAAGACAGAACGTTATTTGTGATCCTACTGGTCCAGTAATATAAAACACGATATGGAGAGCTATCCTAGTATCTAGATTACTTTTTAAGTATCACTAGACCCAGGTGAATGATAGGTCGCATATTCAAACACATAAACAAGTATGAGGTGATAAACATAATTAAACAATCAACGATAAATTAAGAAATCGATTTTAAAACAAACCAAACATTAAACTTTCATTAAGATGGCTAATACTCGAGGGTATTAGCCCACAACCATTGTAATTATACAAGCGTAATCAAACAATGAAAATCGAACGATTAAGAGAGTAAAAATTACACGATGTCTTCTATGGATTCGTGATCAATGCTTGACCTTGGTGGCTGATCTTCTCTTCTAAAATCCGTCTTTAATGAGTATGGTATAAAGAATATGATATTGCCCACCAAAAACTCGTTTTTGAGTTTTCTATTTATAGTGTCTGAAAAAGACTCGATACGCTGTATCTAGCAAGGTCAATACGGCGTATTGGGTTGGATTCCTTAGAGTGCGCACTACGTTCGTAATAAATCATTGATATCATTCCTAATTTACTTGATTTACTGTATCTTCGAATAGTTATCTTCATGGATACGACGTATGTAGACAGAGTGAATACGCCGTTTTGGGAATTGGTCAAACGCGGTTTCTTGTGAAGTCTTGGCGCTGATACGCCGTATCTCTTTAGTTGGATGAAAATTCAGCAATCTTTAAATGTCATCTTTTTAGCTCCAAATTATGCGCCTTTTAGCTTATCTTCACAAAACACTCCTGAATTACTGCATTTATCAACTTTAAAGCAATTAAGTACCAAATAATGCAATAATTATATAAAAGTGGGCAAAATAGATGGGATAAATGATATAATAAAGTGACATTATTTGATGTCATCAAATATCCCCCCACTTGAATCCTACTTGTCCTCAAGTAGACTTTAGAAAAAGTTTCAGTTTATGAAAATGTGTCCTAACCGAAGTTGAGGATTTAGCACTTCGGGTCGACATCCTTGGCGGCATTATCTACACGAGAGAGAACATGGGCAACATTAGGTAGGAGGAAAGTTTACTCATTGTTGGTCTGAATATACCCCATATTTATATATATATACACACACATTTATATATATATATTTATTTATATATATATATATATATATATATATATATATATATATATATATATATAAATGGGGTATATATATTTGTTTTAATATACTATACATGTTCTTTGCTTCGACAATTAAAAAGTCGGAGAAGGTTTTTTTACTAATGAATCTGATAATCAAAACTCATTCCATAACAGCCCAATTAATGTTTGGATAAAAATCCTGTCGGGCCATCATTCCATTCGAGGACTTTCCGAATACCTCGGACAGTGCCGCAATCTGTTCGACGTAAACAATGTGTTGACCTACGTCACAAGTCTGCGCGTGAGATAATCCTCGCATCTGATGTTCGGATAGAGTATCCACTAACTCCTTTACGGGCTCCGTAACACGAAAATAATTATATTATGTTAATAGAGAGGTCCTTCGCGTAAATGCTTTGAATGGGTAAATCAATCATTTGCCCTTGGGGTCGACATATTATATATATGTATATATATTATATACATATATATATACCACATATATATATATATATATATATATATATATATATATATATCATACATATATATCTATATATATACATATACATATATATATATATATATATATATACATAATATATTATTACATCATTCAGATACTTCATATATACTATATATTATATATACATACATACTATACATATACATAAATATATATTATATATACAGTATATATATATATGTATACTATATATTTATATATATAATATATATTTATATATATATATATATAAATATATACACACACACACACATACGGGCCCTAAGGTGTCAAACACGATTTGTGTGAACGATAATACTAAATACGCGTGAGTCGTGATACGTTTATAACTACGTTGGCCACCGTATTTATACTCGTATCCTTTCCCAGTCGTACCCAGTATTAGACTCACACATTTCAATGATTGACTTATCTAATACGATATACTATATAACCAAATTAGCACGTATAAGTGGAACACCGCGCACATAGATCCTATAACACAACTATATGAAGGTTCCTAGGTTATAGTCTAGGCCAAACCACCTAGTTCTCTATAACCTTGGCTCTGATTACCAATCTGTCACACCCCGTCAAAGGCGGAAACACGGGTATGCGACAAGAATGATCAATCATAACACAAGATACAAAATAGAGAAGTTATAAAATGCATTAATGAAAAAGTGTCATGAAGATCATCCATACAGACTTGAGTGAAATCCTAACAAGAACACATCACATAGCCACTTACAAATCCAAATGCCCACGTAGGGGTCCAAACAATCTTAAACATCAATCCTCAAGAAAATAAATCCATAACATACTCAAAAAGCAAGATATTCTTAAACTCGATCCCATATATAAATTACACTTACAAGTCTTCTATCACACATCTCAACCTTAACGATCATTCTCTTCACCTAAAAATGATACTCGAAAACGTCAATAATAATGTTGGTGAGATCGTAGGTTTGAAGGAAACCCAGTCGTTGTGCCAATATTTCAAATAGTTACGACAATTGTGCATATGACATCGAAATAAATGCACAAAACAATCACAAACCATGATTAGCATCCCCCTATTCATGTACCATGACTAGCATCCTGCTAGTCTTACCACCAGTGTGTACCAACGCTCTTGGGGATGCAACCGTGGTTTTCCGCACCATAATAGCCTACCAGAATAGGCATTTACAATAGGCCAACTTTCACAAAATATAGATAATCTATGCTAACCACACAACCTTGCCTTGCACCCTCGATGCATGAGGAACAAATCATACTATATAATATTCACATAGCAGTCATAAGCACATAAATTGTCCCAAAAACAAAATCACATTTCACACAGTTTAGAAAAACAGTTCAACACATATTTGAGTATCATTTTCCCCCAACGAAAAAGATTTAAAAAGTGGGGCTACGAGAACTCACCTCAAGCAAATGTCTCAACCAGGCAACTCAATATCACACAAGCAAATGCAACGACGCCCGAACACGACCTAGTCAAATTAATGTTCCACTTAGACACTTATTTCCAAAACTGTTTTCAGGTTTGATGCATAGAGTTCAGACGCATGTTGTACGGTTATCCTTAACGTTAAGTGGTGTGAGGGTCTGACGGACTTAAACTTCATAAGATAAAATACTTCAACCCCTACATTAGTATAGTAAATACTTTTAACTATTTTAATATTGATAGAGTAATATAAAAAAATTCTTATAATACGCACTTATAGTATACTTCGGTAAATATATTAGGCACTCTTAGTTACCATTAATTCATCATTTAAATATAAGAAACGAAACGTTTAATTATACTAAACAATTTAGAAAATAAAGTATATTTTTCGTCTTTTAGTCGACTTATTAAAATAATAATATTTTATTATTTTATTGAAAATCACGTTTTGAGTAAAAATTCTAAGTATAGACTTTTTACAAAAATTTTGACATGACAGTACGTCTATACAACGTTTTCTAAGGTTTTTAAACCTTTATTTCAAATAATTTTCCACAAATTCACCATTTAAACAAACCTTAATCTAAACTTGTTTTGAACCTTCATTAAACCTAAATTATGACTAAGGAAAACCAGATTTACCATTAAAACAGACTTAAAAATGTCGTCTCAAACAAAATCTACTTATGTCAAACACTCCTTAAGAATTATAAAAACCTCTTAATCCTTGAAACTGATTCAACTAACTATTAATTTATGAAAACAGATTATCATTAAGGTATAATAAGAGCATTTAAGCATTTAACTCAGAAAATTAAGCACTAATCATAAGCTAAACTAGAAATTATACTTTTGGATTTTTCTAAAACAGTTTTGAGTGAAACTTTTTGAAACACAAAAACAGATTATACTAAGCTTTAAACTAGATATATTAATCTATGTCGAGACTAAATAAGCAAAGATTAAGCAGGAATAAGCAGAGAATAAGCAGAAATAAGCAATAAGCAGTTTAAAGCTATAAAATATAAAGGAGAGTTTACCTTGCCCTTTGCTGTAAACAAGGGAAAATAAGCTCTTAATGAGTTGATCTACAAGCTCTAGCCTGTTTAAAAACAAACTAGTAGTGTCCATAAACCCATCCCAATCTGGCTTATCATCCATAAAACAAGTTGTGGTATTTTTTTTGGGTGAGTTAATGTTACAGTAACAACATAAGCTTGTGAAAATAACTTTGCAGGTTTAAGAAGCATTTAAACAGCTTATAGCAATTACTTGTAAACAGGAATTAGCTTAAATGCATAAAGATTAAAAGAGGCAGATTTGCATAAAAACTTAAATTTTCATTAACTTAAAAAGAGTACAAGGCTTTTTAAAAAGTTACAATAAGCTGGAAATAAGCAATAAATTTTAGTTACACTACTCCTAAAACTACATATCTTTACAAAATGGAATCCAAAACTATTTATAGAAAATACTAAATTGCAGGGGTCTTGAACTTGTGCTTGTTGTGTGAGAGGAAACCAAAACTCTTAATCCTGGCCATCCATCTTGCTTTGGCTCCAAGTAGTATAATATGAGCCCTTAATCATCATCCACCAATAAATTCCAAAGGATTGCCAACTTCAGCTTGTCTTTACCTTGATGGATAGGTTAAATTAGGTTTGTTTGATTGTAGGCTAAAGGTTAAACGTGTTTGTCTGTTTGTAGGGTACAATTGGAGGGAAAAGGGATTGGGGGTACTGTACGTTTAATTTAGTGACGGGGTTAGGAAAAAAGGACTATGGGTGTAATGGGTTAAAGGTTATAGGGGCTAGTTTTGTTAGTCCTTAAGGACTAACAGTGTTAGTCCTTAAGGACTAACTGTGTAATGGGTTATAAGGATAGTGGGCTAACCATTGTTAAGTGGGGTTTTGGGCTTAGGTTGGGCCGGTTTGTGTTGGATTGGACTTGGACCATTTTTAACTTATAAAGTATATAGATAAAGGCTTAATGGGCTGACTCGGCCCATTAAATGGGGTGCGGGTTGGTCCATTTAAGATGCACACGTCTTTAGCTTCGACTTTGACTTTTCACGCTCTTTCTATTCCCGTGCTCGGTTTTGTCGGTTTTGGCTTTATTTTTGTCCTTTAGTGAATATCCGTTACATGCACAATATACAAAGCAAAACACACATATATTTGGCATTTTATGTCCGTTTTTGGTCATTTAGGCTCGTTTTTATAGGTAAAAGGTATGTGTAATTTAGCACATACCAAAATCCCCCATACTACGATATTATCGTGTCCTCACGCAATGCCATAAGTAAACACTTTAGAAAACCAAGAATCTCAATCCCCCTTGACTAAGTACGTTGAAAAGTAGCTAAGTGTTAATCAAAGGGAATTAAAGAATCAATAGTTTTGAAAAGCCCCGTTTTGACCATTTTTATAAATCTACACTAACTACTATAATAATTTTTTATCCTTTTCATTTTTTTATACTTTTCTTTTTAAGCAACTAACTAGAATGTATGGACTTTCGTTATTTTCATAACTTTAAGGGTCACAGAACAAGAAACACTTTAATCCTAAAATGCCCAAAAGAATAAATTCACCGTCCTTGATTTTTCACCCGCCCCAAACTAAGCTTAAAAACGAAATCACCGTTAAATATAAGTTAAGATGCTAACACTACTCATACTTGTAACTTGTGAAACTTTTCGCTCCTGACAATTATTATATATTATGTGAGTGTGCTTGATTCGAATTTTAACCATAGATCAACCTTTTTAAGAAAATTGCAATATTTCTATGCTTCACGTTCCACCCAAGAATTATGATTTTGAAGGCGAGATCATTTCATGTAGCGACTTTCTTCTTGGCACATCCCAGCCGAGACCGGCTTAGGTGACCAGGCTTTTGACACCCCACAGAGAATAGTATTGGAACTCATGGACCTTCGGTTTCAAAAACTCTTAGGCTTCCCGTTAAACAATTCATTTAGAAAAACCACAACTTAAAACGAAATAGTCTTAATTTAAAAGCATATTGAAATTTAAGAAAAAGATATTTTCCCTATATTTATTAAATCACACTTAACATTAATATAATTATAATTATACCCTTTAAACGAAGGAAATCCTCGACCTTTTTGAAGGCTGCAACATCGGTTGTGAGCCGGCAAGATGCAGCAAACTTTTATCAGTCTCGGATTATTATTCTTACTATGGGCCTTATTTAGAAGGCTGCAACATCAGTTGTGAGCCGGTAAGATGCAACAAACTTTTATCAGCCCACAGTTTTTATTATTATTGTTGTTACCCATTTTTTTATACACTTTAAATTATCACGAAATATAGAGAAAATTTCCTTTTAGAA
>BQNB010091107.1:6027-17220 GCA_026074375.1 Tanacetum coccineum
TAACTCCCAATAACGAAGAAACTGGAGTGAAATCGAAATATACACTTTAGTAGAAAATAGGTCATTTTTAATATATATCAACTCTGACGGATTTATTAATTAAATGATTTGAGCACTTTCGAGTCCGTTTCGGCTTTCCGGCGTAACACGAAAGTTGTTCGTAATGACGTTTTACTTTGCCGCGAGGCTTGTCAGTTTTAAAATTTTGATATAGCGGGTCAAAACTACAAGTCAACGTAAAAGTCAACGGATATTTTAACTAATATTAATACATTATGAGTGATGAAATAAGGTCGGTTAATATATTATTTCAATTAATTATTTTTAAGACCATTGTTCGGTTCTAAAAACGGAAGGTCTAAAAATAGTAACTTTCTGTAAATATTCGAGATAAGTTATGATTGGACGGAAAATAGTATATATACATATAATATACTAAGGGTTAAGGTTTAAAGACGCGCAAGTGGATTTCTCATCACATGTATGTATGTATGTATGCATATAAAAATATTTATGATTTCGTCTTTACGATGTACGCATCGTTGATCGTATTTAATACGTGTTATAATCGAGCGACATAATTTTAGGTCGTGGTCGAGATCGTTGCAGATTCGGTTGTGATTTATTTGGATTATTTGATCGTGGTCTTTGATCAAGGTGAGTTTATAGCCCCCTGTTTTACTTGTTTTCATACACTTTATAACTTTTGGGGTGAGAACATGCTTGTTGCAAAATTGTTTGCAAACTCAATTACATGGTCGATTACATACGTGTTTACATGAATGTTTACAAACTCATATTTACATGATTTGTTACAAACTCATTTACATATCTCGCGATTATGGATTAGCATAAGTTGCATGAACTGTTTATTACTCGGAGGGTAAGACAATTATATTGATTTACAAGTTTTGGGGTGAAAACATACTTTGTTTTACAAATTGGACGCAAGTGGATATTTTATATTGATTACGTGTTGCCTAAGTAGCAATAACCCAATGAGCCCATTATCATGAACTGTTAATTATGGTATAACCAATTGGATTGGTCTCAGTAAGCGCGAATGTTATAAATAGATCTATTCGGGATTGACAATCCCCGTTCGGGTGACTAGCTATCACCGGGAACGAACGTTATAACAGGTCGGTTTTGGATGTTGCGGGTTACAACATCGGTATGGACAGAACTGCGAAATTTATATAGCAGAGATGTTATGGGCAGAACTGCGAAATTTGTATAGCAGTAATATAAGTCGAGCTTCAGTGTCATGAGCTTAGTGAAACAGTAATCGGAATTTGTGATGTCTGCATGTGTTGCATTATCACGGGGAAAGTCTTGCGGTCCTACTTTATACATATTATTTTCAGAAATGCCCGGGTGTTCTTGGAGGGGACACATTACAAATCTTGGATTTGAACATATATTCATATATTTTGTGACTATTTAAGGATTGAAATAGTCAGGCATACTTTATAAATCTTTGGGATAAGATTGGTACTTTTGGTGACATTAAATTGGTCATGCATTCTTTATAAATCTTTGGGATAAGATTGGTACTTTTGGTGACATTAAATTGATCATGCATTCTTTATAAATCTTTGGGATAAGATTGGTACTTTTGGTGACATAAAATGTGTCGTGCATTCTTTATAAATCTTTGGGATTTTTACATGGTACTGTGATGACACAGTGGACAAATACATTCATTTGAAACTTACATTCATATTTAAACTAACCTATGAACTCACCAACTTTATGTTGACCGTTTTAAGCATGTTTTTCTCAGGTGATATAGATACTTGGCTTACTTGAAGTGCATTGGAGTCTATACATTCAAGTTTTTCATGGTGATGCAATTATGGGACAAATGTTATATCAAATTCAGATTTTGATTAAATCAACAAGGCTATTTTTCAAACGACACCTAGAGGTCGTTCTCATGTATCTAGCGTTGTGTATTATGAAGTAACGCCCCCGGACATACTTTCACTGCGACACGTTTTTGGAGGTGTTACATATTGCATCCATCGTCCTTGTAATTTGCATCTTTGGTCCTTGAGGTTTTATCGATGTTTGCACCGTTAGTCCTTTTAAGGACTAACGGTGTAAGGGATAAAAGAGGGTTGGGTTAACAGGTTTGTTATGGGCTTAGGCTTGTTTGTTGGGCCGGCTATAATAAAAGAGGACTTGGGCTTTTTTATAAGGCTTAAGTCTTATAAAGTCTTCATAATGTTTAAATGGGCTGACCCGACCCATTAGATGGGTATGAGTTGACCCATTTAACATTTATTCGATATCGGCTACGCCTTTAACTTTGACTTTGACTTTGACGGGGTTGACTTTGACTTTTTGACTTTTGGCTTTGATTTGACTTTTCTTTCACGCTCTTTCCATTCTCGTGCTCGGTTTTGTCGTTTTGGCTTTGTTTTTGTCCTTTTCTTAGATATTCGTTACCTGCACAATACAAATGCAAAACATACAAATACAATGTATTTTTGGTACGTTTTTGGTCATTTAAGTCTGGTTTTAATGGAAAATGGTATGTGTAATTAAGCACATACCAATTAACCTTACAACTACCAGTTTTATTTCTGGTTTTAATGGAAAATGGTATGTGTAATTAAGCACATACCAATTAACCTTACAACTACCAGTTTTATTTCCAAAATTATCTCTAATACTATCTCCAAATCATATTAATCATTAGTCTAACAAACACATCTTCAGAGATTAAGTAATCCAATGCTAGCAATCAGAAAGTTAAACCTGCTAACATCAAATGCCTTTGTGAGAAGATCTGCAACATTGTGATCTGTATGTATCTTAATCACTTGAATGAGCCTCTTCTCATAAGAATCTCTGATGAAATGGTGCCTTATTTCAATGTGCTTGGTTTTAGAATGAAACATTGGATTCTTCACAATACAAATGGTGCTCTCATTATCAATGTAAATCTTGGTGTTCATGAAATTGAACCCATAATCAAGCATCTGATTTTGGATCTACAACACCTGTCCATAGCAATTTGCAGCAGCAACATACTCTGCTTCAGTAGTGGAGTTGGCAACTATAGTTTACTTTTTACATTGCCATGAAATCAACCTTTTGCCAAGAAATTGACAACCTCCTGTTGTGGATTTCCTGTCAAGGCTAGCTCCAGCATAATCACTATCAGAAAAAGCTTCCAAGTCAAATGGTGAATCCCTAGGATACCAAAGGCCCAATTTAGGTTGACCTTTCAGGTATCTAAAGATCCTCTTCACAGCATGAAGATGTGAGACTTTAGGAGTAACTTGGAACCTTGCACAAGCACAAACAGCAAACATTATGTCAGGCCTAGAAGCTGTCAAGTACATCAATGATCCAATCATTGATCTGTATAAATAAACATCCACATCCTCAGCTTCTTCATCCTTGAGCAATGCCTTGTGAGTCTTAATTGGAGTGATTGTTGTCTTCATTATGATAAAATCAAACTTCTTCAATATATCAGCCACATACTTGTTTTGGCTGATGAAGATTCCATCATCTCTATGCATGACCTGCAACCCTAAGAAAAAAGTAAGCTCCCCTATAGAACTCATTTGGAACTTCTTGTGCATCAAACTTTCAAACTCAACACATAAAGACTTCTTTGTAGACCCAAAGATGATGTCATCTACATACACCTGTACTAACATGATATTACCTTTGTCTTTCTTGATAAACAAAGTCTTATCAATGATCCCTTTTCTAAATCCATTTTCTAATAAGTAGGTAGACAAGGTCTCATACCAGGCTTTAGGAGCTTGATGTAGACCATATAAAGCTTTTTCTACCTTATAAACTTTATCAGGGAACTGTGGATCTTCAAAACCAGGAGGTTGGCACACATACACCTCCTCTTCAATAGTACCATATAAAAAGGCACTCTTCACATCCATCTGGTACACAATAAACCCCATAAATGATGCATAGGCCAAAAATAACCTGATTGCTTCTATCCTAGCAACAGGAGCAAAAACCTCATCATAATCAATTCCTTCTTCTTGGGTGTAACCTTGTGCAACCAGTCTTGCCTTGTTTCTAACTACTATCCCTCTCTCATCTTTCTTGTTTCTATAGACCCATTTTGTTCCAATGGCATGCTTGCCTTTGGGTAAATCAACCAATCTCCAAACCTTCTGCAATCTAAACTGTAGCAACTCATCTTGCATTGCCTCTATCCAGCTTGGATCTGTCAAAGCTTGTGTCACCTTCTTGGGTTCTATTTGTGAGAGAAAACAGGCAAATAAGCAGTTTTGATAATCTTTGTGATTTGTTCTCCTCTGCTTTTTGATGTAACTGACCATAGCATGTTCTTGAGAAGACTTGGTCATTCTCCTAGTTTGGGGTGCTCTAATTTATGTCTCAAATGATCTGGTCTTTAGTAGGATCTTTGTTAATTCTGGATTGGGAATATGACTGACATTTAATGTTGGTTATTATTCTAATTTGTTAATGTCAGACTTGCGACCTACATCTTGATTCAAACAATGCACCACTAAAGCAACCAAGTATTTGAATATCAAAAGTATCCTCCAAATCAGACATAAAAGAGTATCAGTAGGAATAACATCAACATTAAGATAAGAACTAGCCCAACAGTCTAATAGATGGACTTAACTTATCTATCGTCATTCTGTATCGTTAATGCTGTTAGCATAACCTTTCTTCTATTGAACAAGCAAATTATCCAATGCAACTCTGAAATCTTGCACATTATGGTCATCTTCTTAATTATATAAAAGCCTCCCTCCATCCTTCTCTTTACCATTTCTTTCACCTTCCATTTGCTTGTTATCTTCATTAGTCTTTTACCTAGCATCACAACAACTGCATCCTTTGGAGCTCTGTGGACTATCATAAAGTAATGGTAGTAGAATATATTGTTGAGTAGTACTTCATCAACATTCTCCCATGATACTTGCATTTTTATTAGTTTGATTCCCTGCAGTAACTGGCTCATAATTCATAGAGTTTTTTAGTAAATCAATATCAAAGAGCCAATCTGGTCTACTTCCTGCAACATTAGGTTTGTTTTCAAGAAAGGTTATGTGTAGGTTTTCCTCTACCTTCCTAGTTCTAGTGTTAAATACCCTAAAAGCTTTGCTATTTATAGAGTATCCAACAAAGAACCATCAAATTTGCCTAAGGGATCTAAGGTATTAAGAATAGTCACATGACACCCAAAAGGTCTCATCAAACTTATACTAGGTGGTCTACCATGTAATAGTTCATAAGGTGTCTTGTTGTGAGGCTTGGTCACTAAAACCCTATTCTGAACATAACAAGCAATACTAACTGCTTCAGCCCAAAATGTAGTAGATAATAATGAATCTACTAGGATAGTCCTAGCTGCCTCTATTAGTGTCCTATTCTTTCTTTCAGCAACTCTATTTTGTTGTGGAGTTCTGGCAACACTAAACTCCCTCTTAATCCCTTTCATCCTACAGAACTGATTCATGTCATTATTTTTAAACTCAGTTCCATTGTCACATCTGATGATTTTAACCTTATGATTTATTTGGTTTTCTATGCCAGTAATAAAAGTTTTAAGGATCCCACTAGTCTCATCCTTAGTGGCAAAAAATAAAACCCAACTAAATCTACTATAGTCATTAGTGACAACAAGGCAATATAACTTGTGATTGATACTCCTTAACAAATGTTATGCCCAAATAAGTCTATATACAAGATTTGTAAGGGTTGACTGATAGAGCTCACAAGCTTGGTCTTACAAGAAGCTTTGTGTTGCTTTCCCTTCTGACAGGCAACACAAGTATGGTCATTTTCAAAAGCTTTGAAGGCAAACCTCTAACAAGGTTTCCCCTCACAAGTTTGTTCATAGTTTTAAAGTTTATATGACCAAGCCTCCTATGCCATAAATAGACTTATCTATTGTAGCCTTTGCAAATAAACAAGTCAAACCCCTAAACAACCCAAACCCGCAACTCGAGAACTCATCTCAACCCGCGCCCCCAAACACCGTACGGAGCTTGAAGGTTAAATTCCTGAGGAACAACATTCTTTAGATTAAAACTGTACATGTTGTTCTGTTTGGGAACTTTAAGCAAGACTTGACTTTCATCAAGTAGCTTAAAGTCAGGAGATAGAACAAGACATTTAGTGAAAAGAACACTGTTTTTCTTGTCACACATTTGTGAGACAGAGAAAAGGTTAAACTTAAGTTCCTTTACAAAGTATACATCTTCAAAGTCTAATTTCCCAGTCCTAATTTTACCTTTTCTAGTAATTTTACCTCCTTTAGGACTTCCTCCAAATGCAACAAATCCACCATCAACCTCTTGATAATCTGTAAGAAAGGACTTGTTTCCAGTCATATGCCTAGAGCATCCACTATCAAAAATTCCTTGATCCTGTAAAGTATATTGTGGATTACCCTGCACTCAAAATGAGAGAATTAGTTTCTCTTGGGGACCCAAGCCATTACTGACTTGAGTCTGCCTTGTAGATCAACATAGTCAAATCTTTTAAGCATGTATGATCCACTGTCTTTGGAGGTATGGTCAATAACATTTCTTGTTGGTCTCCAAATCCAGCATGCTGAGGACTTAACAACATTTTCCCCATATCCCACAGCAGCACTAACTACTGCTTTTGGCCCAGCAGTAGTTACATTGTTAACCCTAGCAGTTTTAACTTTTTCATTAAGATTATAGATTTTAGCTCCTGATTTTTAGTTAAAACCCCTTATTACTAGTGAATGTGCTTTAAAATAAGAATATGTTTTGGGTAATGCATCATTCACTTTTGATTTAGGGGCAGCAGTATTAACAGGCCTGGCAGTACTAATTGATGTTGATGCTCTTGAAGAGCTTTTCTTAGCAGTATTAACTGGTACTTGTCCTGGCTTTGTTACAACTGCTGTTGGAACAGAATTCCTTTTAGGATGTAGGTGAGTAAATTTATTTTGGTGGTTCACCCTCTGAGCATTGTTCCATACTGTTCTAATTACCCTTTGACCAATAACCCTTCCCTTATTATTCAATACTGGTTTTTCTACAATTTTCTTGTCATGAAAATCATAGTCTTTGATTAAATGATTAAAACTCCCACAAACAAAACAAGCTTTCTTTATGAACTCAAAACCATTGCCTAGTTTCTGAGTTATCATTCCATTCTAGTTTCTTCTATTATCCCTATGACTTTGATTGACTTTCCTAGGTATACTCTACTTGCCATTTGTGTTTTACTATTAATAGATTCACATTCTCAATCAGATTTTGACAAAATTGATTTTATTAAACTTTGGTTTTGTCTGATCAGTTTTAGGTCTAAACACACTATCATTATCACTATCAGTGTCCCAATCTTCAATGATAGGAGCACTAGGCCTAACATTTTTAGGCTTTTCTACAATATCCTTACTAGTCTCAGATATACTAGTTTCAGTTTCACTCACTTTAGTCTTATAGACAGAATTATCTAACCCAACAAAGGATAAGTCTGGTCTTGAGGGCATGTAGTTCCCAGTGTAGGGAGGGGGAACTGCATGAAACCCTTCACCTGTTTTGAATCTATGCATTTACTGGACTATTCACCATCATCACTTTCTCCTAATAACTGTTAAACACACTAGAACCTTCACTCTCATTCATTTGACTATCATAACCAAGACCAACTTTGTCTTTAACACTTATTTGACTATCTATCAATTTAGTTAGATTCTTTGATGATTCTTCAAATTTTTCTAGTTTTAAGTTCTCAAATCAATATTTCCTCTTTTAAAAAGCTTTCTATCTAAACAGATTTTTAAGGTAATTTCTAGAAATTTCTTTCACTTGGACATCATACTTTAAAAATGCAATGTCTTCTTCATAAACAGCTTCATTCTTTTCATGAACAACTATCCTAGCTTCTAATGATTATAATCTCATTTGATAACCTATAATTTATAGATTAGATTTATTAAGAGCTACACGCTGTTGATCATACTATTTTTGAAGAGTTTCATATGATTTTAAGCAATCTTTAGAGCAAGTATGTACCTTAAAGTCTAAACTTGATGAACTTGATGAACCTTGGGATGTATAATCCATTAAAGCAAAGTTTGTAATGCCTTCTTCAGCCTGAAAGCTCCAATCATAACCACCTATCCCATCTTGGACAACCAGGGCATTTGTAGTAGATGTATCTACTGGTGCATTCCTTCTTAGAGCATCTCCATTTCTTTTCCCTTGATTCCTTGGTGCACTGCATTCTCTAGCAAAGTGACCTCTCCTGTGGCAGTTGTAACATTCAACCTTTGTTTTATTAAAGCCATAGTTTCTTTGCCATTTAAATTCATATTCCTTCCTCTATCTTTAATAAACTTTTCACCCTCATGTCAAATCTGCCTAGCCTGCCATTTGAGATCCATCTCTTCAAGATCATCAGTATCAATCTGCTCCAGATCTTCATTGTCTAATTGTGGACTATTAGATTGATTAGCAAAGAAGGAAAACATGACATCATCAGCATAAGTTGAGGAAGAAGCTTGTCTCTGTGAACTAGCAGTAGAAACTTCATGAGCAGTATTAACTACTTCATTAGTATTGCTAGTGTTTTTTGAAGATATAAAAGCCACATTTTGAGAGTTTGAGCTTGAGCTTGATTGGACTTTAATCTCAGATTCATACACCTTCAGATTATTATACAAAATCATCCATGCTTAACGTGTCTAGAATCAAGATTTGTTCTCCATTATTAAGCAACATTGTTCCAAGCTAATGGTAACCCTTCTCAGTAACTTCAGATTTGCATCTTCTTGAGGGATAACTTCACCATGAATTTCCAATTGGCTGATGAGTTTCTGAAACCTATCATAGGTTTTATCAAGTCCTTCAGATCTTGATGCAGCAAAATTCTCATATTGCCGCTTCAGAATGGTTTTCTGCATTTTCTTTGATTCTTTGTTGCCTCCAAACCAGGCCTTGATTGCTTCCCATAAGGTCTTTGCATCATTGATTCAATGAAACTTCAATAGGTACTCATCAGGAATGAAGCCTTGTTCATGTTCGTTCATTTAATTTTAACCGGACAAATAAACGAACATGATCGGTTAAACGAAAGAATTTTCTTGTTCATGTTCGTTTATTAAGAAATAATATTGTTCATGTTCGTTTATTATGACACTAAACGAACATAAACGAACAAACATAAGCGAACGAACACAAATAAAATTAAATTTTACAAAAAATATACACCATATTGTGTTTTATAAGTGTTATTTTGCTTAAGTAAAGCAACTTTAAAACTATATGATAAAAAAATACGATAGACAAATAAAAACATATATATGATCATAAACGAATGAATGATCGGACGTTCACTAACATAAATGAACGTACAAGACTTTTGTTCATGTTCGTTCATTTAACTAAACGAACGTAAAATGTTGTTCATGTTCGTTCATTTAATAGATAAACGAACATAAACGAACTTTTTAACGAACAGTTCATGAAATGTTCACTGAACATTCAGTTCGTTTACAGCCCTAGCGATTTGGCTTTAACATTTAGTGGGGTGTAAACAATGTTCTTCATTAATAATCCAGAATCCACTAAAAAATTACGAGAACCGCAAAAAGGATAAGCTCGGAGGGGTATAGTAGGGGTATCTCGCACTAAAAATGAGTGCGTAGCAAGGGTGTGGGGGTAGTTATATGATCGTGGTGACCATCATAACTTATATAAAATACATGCTAAAAACACGGGTTTATCCTAATGCCTCTTATCACTTAGCAAATCCTAATCACACGAATGTGATCTCACTAGCATTCTCGGGATGCATCACTAAAACAAGTTCTAGAATTTAATATACTATTGGTACACTCTCATAATCCTAAATAATACCAATGCTCCAGAAAAAGCGACAAAACCAAACATGCTCGATCAAATTCATGAACGAGACACATGCGATTGCTCATTCCTCAACTCGAGCAAGCGAAAGGTTAAAATTATCTAAGCACCAAAGATGGGTGCTCTTAATTCCTAAAGATCTAAAGGCGAACCTCACATTTTTGGGTGGAATTTTTTTGAGTGGTAGGGTTTTTTATGCTAGTCATATAACTCCTATCCAATAGGATGCTATTAATACTAAGTTTTCATCGGTATGTGCCACAAATTTTTTTAAATTTGGGTCAAAATTACCGTCTACGCTACGTTTCAGTATATTACACGTCTTTTTAAGGACAAAGCAAATGCAAATGAAGGAATGGTTTCTAAGGCTTTATTTCCCCCTACACTTATTTTGAACATTTTTCTCAATGTTCTACAAGTACTCGAAAATGAATAAAGGGAAAATAAGAAAAGCGAAAGAAACTAGTACTCCCATAGTTTTGCTCAATATTGGGGAAGAAACAAGGTAAACTGGCTAAATCGTCATCCAATAATCGTCCACGTAAAAATCCAAAAAACATCCGGGCTTCTCCTTATCAAATATAACCTGCAAATCAAAGACAAGAAACAACTACACCACGCGTAAAGTTCTACGGGAGAATAATATACAACCCTCGTTTATTAGGTTCAGACACTACGAAAGAAATAAAGATAGGATGAATGTACTAATATAATCGTGGTTTTCTGCAAGGATTAGAAAAATTAAAAATTATGGAAATTACACAAAATTAATTTTCCAGTAATTCAACAAAATACGAAATTTACTATAGCTGGCATGGCGACGCCGTCGGGAAAAATTCTTGACGAGGTTTCTACGAACTGTAAATATTTTTTTCTTTATTTCTTGGAAAAAATTATGCACAAATATCCTATTAATTATTTCCTGGAAAAATTTACTTCATAAACCACAAAAACGATTAGTACAATCATAAGACTCGAAACAAACACACGACACAAGACGTGAATGAATCTAAATTATTTATTTTACATGTTTGAAATGGTTCTTAGAAACTGAATATTTTCCCCTACACTTATTTGATGCAAAATACATTTGATTGCAATTAAGAAGAAGTTAAAAACAAAGCAAAGCATGATCACAAATGATTCAAACATACAAGAATAAATACTAAAAAGTTAAAAACACAAGACACTCTTAAATGCGGGAAATTAAATACTTTAATCCCAACCTTATGCGCTTCTTTTGGTTCAAGGGGTGAATTAAGTCTTCTTCCTAGAAAAGAAACTTCCTTAGATTCTAATTCCTAATCATTTT
>BQNB010091108.1:0-23857 GCA_026074375.1 Tanacetum coccineum
GTTTATTTTTAAAACGTTCATTTAGTGTTCGTTCCCTTGCCTTCTGTTTGAGATACGTATGACGTCGCGCCCTCGGATTCCTATTACTGCAACGACCCGTTTTGGGGGTGTGACATACTGGCTAATGAAAACGGTTGCAATTTGTATCTAATTTTCTACATAACCTTACATGTGTGACAACTGTCTAACTCCGGTTAGTAACCGATAGAAATTTGTAACATCTTTGACTCCTCTATATGTTTTTTGAGTCACTCATTCAATTGTCATACCGTTTTGGGTTTAGATTTCTATTTTTAGAAACCCTTGCCTTATGAACGTGCCTTCGACCTACGATCCCAGTTTAACGTCTTTAACGGTTGTCACACCCCGCCAAGGCGGAAACGCGAGGCGTAAACAAGAATGGATATCATCACAACACATGGTGTCTATATAGAGAATACTAAAATGAAACTAAAGTAAAGCAAAGACACAAAGTGTCATAACAATACCCATAACTAAGCAAAACATAAAAGGCGTCTTTATTGATGAAAAGGAAGTTCTCGTCAATAAGAGACATGCAACATATATCCATACAATGCTAAACATCCACATATAAACTTCAAGATCATCTTAAGGTCTCTTTCTAGCCACTTCTCACTATCTTAAGAATCCTCATGACTTCACACCTGAAAATGATGCTTAAAACGTCAACACAATGGTTGGTGAGAGTCATAGGTTTAAGACTCACATTATAAACTTTTCAAAACCAATTACTGCGATTATCAAAACAATATAGGACAATTATGCAAAATATGAACTTATGCTAACATGCAATCCACATACTAGGTAGGAACGTTACCCCCGATCCATTTCAACAACTAGGTAGGAACGTTACCCCCGATCCATTTCAACAACTAGGTAGGAACGTTACCCCCGATCCATTTCAACAACTAGGTAGGAACGTTACCCCCGATCCATATTATAATTTAGGCCTGGGACCACACATTTTTTACCCCATTGAGTATTTTAACCCTTAAGTTGGTTTGGTGATGAAGTAGTAAAAGAACCTCTTCCATACGAACATAAACATCACAACATACTTAGTTGATCACATAAGCCATGGAGCCTTTTCTACACATTCGTAGGTTTATTTCAACCCTCAGTTGGTTTGAGTTGAGTAGTAAAGACCACTCCCAAAACCGAACTTATCACATCACCAAGTACTTCTATTGATCACTATGCCATGGAGCCTTGTTATACAAATCAGTAGGTATTATTTCATACCCTTAAGTTGGTTTGAGTTGAGTTGTAAAGACCACTCCCAACCGGACTAACAACATCACAAACTACTTCCAATTGTTCACATAGCCATGGAGCATTAACACATAACATCAAACACATAAATACAGCATCTAAAACATTTAAAGAATCACTAGCATTCATTTTCACCCAGAAAAACATAAGAATATGGGGTATGAAACCTCTCATATGCCTTGCACTACAAAAGATTCCAAAAAGGCTTCACAAATGGACAATCACACAAAATCTACGCAACAATAATAATTCGTGTTACACGCTATTAAGCCGAAAGTCTATTTTTACATGTAACATTCATATGATGTATGTCTAAGATGTTTTATTAACCCCATGGGTCACCTTGACTCCATTCCCAACTTAACCCACTTTACTTTTCAAGTTTCACTAGCTAGTCTACAATTCGTGCCAATAACTGCAGTATTTTAACGTGACTTATCGAACTCAATAACCTTAACTAATTGTCCTTCATAATTCAAACCAATAATATCTAGGTTATTAATGAGTAATTTTCTAACCTTTGAGAAGACTACCAATAGTGTCTTTTACATACATCTAGTACTCCTATGAAAATCATACTCTAAACTAGTCCCAATTCGGGTCTGATTGCGCACTATTAAAAAGTTTGGATTATTATTATTTTGAGACTTAGAATTGTTTAAATTCCTTTGGGGGATCTTATTAGACACATAAGAATTAATACCTAATGAATTGGTCTAGTCTAAATTCAAACATTTATTATCGGGTTTTCACTTAACACACTTAACCTAATATCTGACATAAAAACTCAGTCATGACAAACGGAATCTGTTTGTATTATTTTAAATAACTTTCCACTCACTTTAATTCCTGATAACCTATGGGGTTTGAAAGTAGGACTCTCTGTATATATTTTTAGGTTTTGAAAATCATTAAAAGCTTTCCGTATGATCTATGTTTGACCTCGCAAGTTGACCCCTTCAAAACTGGCCAACAATTTAACTTCCGAATTTACTAATCCTAAATACTAATTGCACATGATTAACTTCATTAATGATATAAAAAACGATTTTAAAAGATTAAAAACCTAAATTTATAGATTTTACATGAACCTTAATCCATCATATTAATTATTACATGTGTTATTTATTTTAATGAAACAAGAATTAATAAATTACAACTAGAATTGAAAGATTATAATTAAAATTGAACTTAAATTAGAAAATTTACCTTGAACAAGAACCCTAAATTTTTTTTTCCTCCTTGAAACCGGTCGAACAAATGAGGGGAAGGGTGTGGGATTAGTTTGTATTTATAGGCATCCTAGGAGAGTTATAAGCTAAATCTAATTAGGTATTAGTTTAGGATTAGGACTCTAAATATTTTTTTTTCTCTTCTATTCTTTTTTCCTTTTTAAATTCTCGGAAAACATCTATTCATTCATATTAAAAAAATTATGAATTAGATATATAAAATTATAACCTTAGATTTTGTAAAAAAATTACTTATTTGGCTAAACCTTTTTGCATAAAGGCAGTTTCCTACCTTTCTAAAAATAACTTTTCATTTCCAACCTAACTTTCCAAAAATAGAAATTTTACATTTTCTCAACTAAACTTCTAAAGTCAAAATTTATCTTAAATTACTAACACGAAAATACATATACGTACTTATACTTACACACTTAACACGAAAATGCTCAAATCTCAATAATCATTTCATTGTCATTAAAAATGAACGAAATGAACTCAACCAATTCAACCATCAATCTAATCTCATTGAGATGATCACACTCAATAGATTGATTACCAATAACTCACATAAACGCACAAAACCACATAAAATCACATAAAATCATATAAAATCATATAAACCAAACATTGCAACAGGCACATAAGTCAACACTAACGGTTTGACTAACCTGCTCAAGCCATGGTTGTCACACTTTAAGCCATATAATGACTTAACAAGTCTACAAACTTTGCTCTCTTGTCCAAGAGCTATGAAACCCTCAGGTTGGTTCATATATATTTCTTCTTCTAAATCTCCGTTTAGAAATGCCGTTTTCACATCCATTTGGTGAACTTCTAAATTTCTTAATGCGCCAATAGCAAGTACCATTTTAATCGAGGTTATTCACGTAACAGGCGAATAAGTATCAAAGTAATCTAGACCTTCACGTTGTCTATATCCTTTGATTACCAATCTTGCTTTGTACTTATCAATGGTGCCATCGGCTTTCATCTTCTTTTTGAAGATCCATTTATAGCCTAGTGGTTTACAACCAGGAGGTAAATCCATGAGCTCCCACATATGATTTTGTAAAATAGAATCTATTTCACTTTTAATGGCTTCTTTCCATTGATGCCCTTCTGTGGAAGTTACCGCTTCTCGGTAAGATGTGGGTTCATTTTCTACCATAAAAGAAACAAAATCGAGTCCAAACGATTTCTCGGTTCTTGCCTTTTTGCTTCTTCGCGGGTCAACCTCTTCTTCCTCGAGTTGATCTTGTCTCTCATCATGGAGATCATTATCATCTCGTTGTCTCTTATCTTGGACAACTTCGTCATCTAATCTCAATGAGCTTTCAGTTTCCTTCGTTAAACAAGGAAATATATTTTCAAAGAAGGAAGCATTCCTTGATTCCATTACTGCATTCTTTTGTATATCTGGATTTTTTGAGTCATGTACAATGAAACGATAAGCACTGCTATTCTTAGCATATCCAATGAATATACAATCCACAGATTTAGGTCTAATCTTTTGGGCCTTGGGTGTCGGCACAACTACCTTGGCTAGCCACCCCCACACTCGTAAGTACTTATATGATGGTTTTCTTCCCATCCATAGTTCATAAGGGGTCTCTTCTTTTTTCTTTTCGAGGATTTATTTAAAAGATATAGTGTCGTCAGATTGGCTTTCCCCCCACATGTCCTGGCCTTAAACCAGAACTTATAAACATTGCTTAACCTAATTTTCTTTCAAGGTACGGTTCTTCCTTTCGGCAATACCGTTTTGCTGAGGTGAATAGGGAGCAGTGAACTCATGTCTGATTCCATGTTTCACACAAATCTCGACGAATGGAGACACGTATTCACCTCCTCTATCACTTCGTACAACCTTGATTTTCCGACCAATTTGATTCTCAACTTCGGTTTTGTATAGAACAAACTTGTCTATAGATTCATCTTTACTTTTCAACAAGTAAACGTAGCAATACTTTGTACAATCATCAATAAATGTGATAAAGTACTTATTGCCCCCTTTTGTGGGTAGTGATTTCAAATCACATATATCTGTATGTATCATATCAAGTGGTTTGGTTTTTCGCTTAACCGATTTGAAAGATGATCTTGTAAGTTTGGCTTCGACACAGTTTCAACTTTTATTTTGAGTCAATATGAAAATTTGGTATGTATATAATTTAATCAAATGACGATTGAATTAAATTACATGTCCAGTCGACATGCCACACATTTATAAGACTCAATAAAGTAGAGACGAATTCATTTTATTGATATCATTCTTAACAACCATGTAAATTACATACCATTCACGGCATATCCTCTTACAACTACATTTGATTTTAGACAAAACAAACTTATCAGACTCAAAAACAAGACAAAAACCAAACTTGTTCAACAGCCAACCGGACACAAGATTCTTGCGAATCTCCGAAACATAAAAGACATTAGTCAACTTGAGCTCTTTCTCAAATGTCATTTTCAAAATAACATCTCCTTCGCCCTTGATATCAGCAGTTGCAGAGTTGCCCGTGTATAGCTTCTCTCCATTGTCAACCGCTCTGAAAGAGTGAAACATACTCTTGGTCAGCTACAAACATAAACGGGTTCTGACCAAGTTCTAAACCCACCAACCACTGTTGTTAGAACCTACCAGGTTAACTTTAGAGATCATGGCAATGACATCAGACACCATAGCAATCATGTCCACATTATCATTCACCATATTAGCCTGGCGTGGATTCACCCGCTTCGACATCTTGCAATTAGCAGCACGGTGACCTGGCTGGTCACAGTTGTAGCAAGTCCCCTGGAACTTCTGTTTCATAATTCCAGCTTTAGGAGCAAAGTACTCAGCCTTCCCTTTGTTCTTCTTGTCATTCTTCTTTTTGCCTTTTCCTTTTGCCTTAGAATTGGACTTTGAAGATGACCCAACATGCTCAACCATATTAGCCTTGGCAGAATCAGGTGTATAAGTGTTTTTCTGAGCCAGCTTGTTATCCTCTTCAATACGAAGACGAACAACCAAGTCTTTAACACTCATCTCCTTTCGCTTATGCTTCAAGTAGTTTTTAAATTCTACCCAGCTTGGAGGTAACTTCTTAATAATAGCAGCAACTTGAAAAGTTTCACTCAAATTCATTCCTTCAGCATGAATGTGTTTCGGTAGACAACCGCAGATCTTTGAAACCTGGGTTATCACAATTTTTGAATCATCCATCTTGTAATCCAAAAACCGAGCTACCACGAACTTTTTTGTACCAGCATCCTCAGTTTTGTACTTGCTTTCCAACGACTCCCAAAATTCTTTGACAGTCGTGATCCTGCAGTACACGTTGTACAAAGAGTCCACCAAACCATTCAAAACATAGTCGTGACACAAAAAGTCTGAATGTCTCCATGCTTCCACAGCTTGCACAGCCTGTGCATTAGAGGGTTGACCTTCCGCAGGAGGTTCCACCTGAGGTGCAGTCTCGTTTAAGAACCGCGCAAGGTTCAAAGTATTAAGATAGAAGAACATCTTCTGTTGCCACCTCTTAAAATTATGTCTATTGAATTTTTCTAGTTTTTCAGCATGATTTGCAACTGTGTTGGTAACCGGCGCACCAGTTACGTTCACAGGAGCGGTCACATTAGTTTCGTTTGTCATCCTGAAAATCAAACACAAACAGTTAAACAACTGTTATAAATTGGTATCTGCTTGTACAGGATCTGCTTCAAAGAAACTCAATGGTGGTTTCAGTGAATCAAACAAATCAGTTTAATAGAAACACAATCTTTGTTTCAATATAAACTGATAAGAACAACCGCCTTAAAAAAATGCTTTAGATCTGTAATCTAAATCTGTATATTAAAAATCTGTTTAATTAAAACTGATTTCCAAAGAAACGCAACTTGGTTTCGACAGAAAACAGTTTATAATGATAAAATCTGTTAATAATAATTAATCCGATTTTATAAAAGTGTTTTAAATTCGGTTAAACCGAATCTGTTTTAAGAATGTAGGAAACATGTAACACTTTTATTAATAAAATCGAATTTATAAAAAACTATATTAAAATAAAAGAAAAATTAAATGCAGAAAATTAAAGGGGCATTTACATCTATATCCTTGTAAAACTTTAGAATTACATGAATGTCCTTTCAAATTTGATAATTACTTTAATATCCTTGCAAAACTTAAAAATACACATACATATCCGAAAACATATTTTTATTATATTTAAATAGATACACAATTAGAAAGCTTTTTATGAATATTGTTTTACATGCAATATTACGTATTTACCCTTCTCCCTTGATCAAACAAACATAAAAAATTTGAAAGGAACTATTGCAGATGAATTTCAATTCAAAAGCACCTCATATTTAGAAATGTCAAAAGCCGTAAATCTATAGTATACGGTCAGTGTGTGAATCAATTTATAAGGCTATATGCAAGAACAAATTAAATAAAAGTGGAACCCACAATCTCAATGGACACATAGGTTTCATTTGAAAGATTCAATTGGAAAACCATACTAGCATATTTGACCATACTTCAAAAAAAATTCTAACTGATATAATGTGAGAAGAGGATAAAGAAGTAATTTACCATGCCAAGTAATATTAGTAAAGGAAATTTTAGTTTTAAATTCCTTTAAATAAAAAGAAAATGTGTTTTTGGATAATTTTGTGTATTTTAATTATTTAAAAGGATATTGAAGTAATTATGAAATTTACAAGGATATTGATGTAATTATGATTTTTCACAAGGATATTAATGTAAATCTCCCAAAATTAAATAACAGACAGAAAGGGGTAGAAGCAGAAGACAGACTCTATGAACATTAAATAAATAAAGCAGTAAACGGTCGTGGAACGAGGCTCGTGTTTAACATGATTCCTTTAAAACAGATTCGTCATCTGTTTCCCAGGGTACAACGTTCAAAGTTGTTGTACGGCCGGACCTGACAAACTTGCCTGAAAATCACAGAAGCACTCTGCAGTTTCTGATCGAAAAGAATTGTTGGAATAGGAGTTGCGTTTTTGAATGATTAAAACTGAATGAGGAGAGGTTTTTATATAGCCTTTAACTATCTTGGTACCAAGCATGATATCAGCTAAAATAATAAACCATTTGGGATTATATCTAATTCTTTATGATTAAGTAAACTTGTTATCAAAGTAAAAATCGGTTCAAAATATTCTATATAAATAAAACCGATTCTGTTAAACTTTGTCTCTAAGTTTAAATCAATTCTAAAAATAAGTGGATACAAAATCTAGAAACTTATTTAAAAAACGGAAACAAAATCAGCAGCAAAAAAATACGCCCACAGGCGAACTTTCGGAGCTGCATTCGTGTCCGCAGGTCGCACGAGTTCAGAAGCTTCGAACCCATTTTGGCCCAGAAATTCCATTTTCTGCACCCTCCCCCACTGTGCGCGCGCACGTAGGTGTGGGAGCATAACCCAACCAAAGGAATTTCAAAGCCTATACCAAGTTTTCCTTATAAACATGCTTTCATTTCACTCTTTGGGCAATGTGGGATACTCTTCCAATTTCCACATTTTGTTTTCCAAGTACCTCACTTTGAGACACGATATCTCATTCATATTAACTCCATTTTGGACACACTTTAGCTCGTTGCGAAGCTCTCTTCAAGGAGAACGCAAAGTTACTAACTAATGAAAATATATATAACAAATAGATATATTAAATAGTGTCCAAATTTTTTGAAAATTCATTTCCAACAAACATTTTTCCAACAAGAATCTTAATTAGAATAAAGTTACAACCAACCTCATTCAAGCGGGAAGTTGACTGAAAAGTCTGATGTTTTCTCATTCGGGGTAGTCCTCTTGGAGCTGATCACTGGGCGTAAACCTGTGGACGGGTCTCAACCTCTGGGTGACGAGAGCCTGGTTGAATGGGTAGGTTTTTACTGAAGTTAACTCAATGCACTATGTCTTCATATATCAGACGTCAAACTACTCAATTTATGTAACGTTAATGTTCTTTTAAAAGTTCTTCATCTTGTACTTTCAGGCTCGACCTTTGCTCAACCGGGCGCTTGAAAATCAGAACTTTGATGATTTGGTAGATCCGAGGCTGGAAAAAAACTATGTGCAGGTAGAAATGTGCAGCTTGTATACTCCATTTAGCCCTAAAGCGACCAAAAACGATTCAGGTACTAATTGCAGTCTTATCTCATGGGACATGACTAGTAATTAAGCTAAAATGATAATAAAAAAACTTATCCGATCTGTGCAGGTGGTGAGAGCACTCAACTTGATAGTCGAGTTTTTGACTGATCTGTCAAATGGTATGAAACGAGGACAGAGTGAAATTTTTGACCGTATTGATTTCAGCCTCTTGCCTTTAGTAAAGAATGTGCTTTGAAATTCACTTGTTCATAGTCACCTTATGAATTAGTTATATATTGTATCACATGTGAATTTTGGGATATGTATTACATTTTGGAATGTGAATTACAGTTGCATATTTACATTTGTTGGTATTTGTACTGCTGATTTTTGTTTTCAATTAGCAGTTTCGGATTTCGAACTGCAGTTTTTTATCGTATGTAATAATGGTAGTATCTATATTATTGAATACTCGTATACTAGGTCTCATCCCGTCCGATGGACGGTTTTCTTAATATCTGATTAAAATTGTAATACTATGTATAAGATTTAATATACATCAACTATAGCACAACACACACACTTTGAGACGGTGAATGTTAATGGAGTCATATAAAAATAACGCAATGTTTCGTTATGTGTATGAAAATTCATATATAATAGCAGTTAGAATATATATGAAATCAACATAAAAATTGATAATTGCTAACTCTTTACATGTGCCCCATACTAATATATAAACGTACATTACACAATGGGTCAATAAAAACCAACTATGATTGGTTCTAGACCGGTATATAACCTGAACAGAATATTACTATAAACGTAGATTACACAATAGGTCAAACAGAATTTGTGTACATCTTATAACTGATTAATTTAATATTAGCTAATATAATTCAGTCCGTGATTAACACTAAAAAAATTGAAGTACTCAAAATAAAAAACCAACAAACATCCAAGTGGACTAACGCCGAAATACATTATAAATACGTTCGATTGGTCTAGCAAAAAGAACTACTGATAAGAAAACACAAACGCATAAAAAAAACAAGGTTTAATACATATACGTTCAATTATTCTAGGGAAAAAGAAATAATGATAAGAAAACATAAACACATGAAAGAAAAATCGTTAAACGATATATTTCAGCATTGTTCTTCGGTGTCCTTTCGATGTTTACTTGACTTGAGGTTGTGTATGAAAATTATGGTCAAAATGACGAATTCAGATAGTGTTGCCATTCGTCCACGCACACTCTTACTTCCCGCAATATGTTACTTATAGTATGAGTTTCTTTACTAATATCAAATCAAATTTAACCAAAATGGCAAAAAGAACATGAAAATTCAAATAAAAAACAATAAAGATATGTTCCAACGATCGTGTTAATGCCATACATGACCTGTTTCAAGAAATAAAAGGTTCACCTTAAATTCTATCGAGTTCCCTACAACACACCACCAACACTGCTTGCTAACTATCTACAACCCATACAAACATGTTTTTATTTCTAACAGGTTATTAGTAAGGAAGAAATGCCTAACCATCTGATCTAAGGGTTGATCGTCTGAATAATTTGTTTTACCTTAAAAGATGGTTCAACATACACAAGCCTTTATTGTCATGCTTGGTTCTCGAATAAAGAATCTGCAAGTCAATTCGAAGGAGAATCCATCCTCCCTCTAAGAAAAACACTCACGCATCAATCACCTCCTATATATTTTGCAAGTTGCTTGACGCACCATTTTTTTGCTGGTAATATGATCCTGACCTGAATTGAGAATTCGCTAGTGCGTCGACTACATGGCGACCATATCTGAACAAAAAATCCATTGCGTATTAAGTAGTATCTGTAAAGGAATGTTTGGATATGCGTCATAAATATGATTACGTGATTAAAGAATCAAGAATCATCATATGATTAACTATAATAACACGAAGTACTACTAGTTTTAATGCCCGTGCACGCACGGGGCTTAGATATTATGTTTTTTTAACTACATATATATATTTTTTCTGTTTTATAAGTTATGTTATAGAGTATTATCGAAATATATGAAGATAATAGATTCATTAAATCTTTTATATATTACGTAGTATATGAATTTGAGGATGATTACTAATTTTTTTTCTTTTGATTTACCTGTTTTTTGACTCGACATTGTGAGCCAACTAATCCCAGCGAAACAACCCTTTTAGGTAGCCCGGAGTCGGGTCAAGTGAACCTTCGATGTGCTTCGGTTGTACAACATGATTTCAGGCCGACAATGAAAAATCTACCAAAAACTCTTCGGGTAGATTTGAGATGTGATTAGATAATGTTAAATCTTTGTTTGGAAGTAAGAAATTGTTTACGTTTGTTGTATTTTAAAATATAAAGTCTAGAGGTTTAAAGTTTAAGGGGTTATTTGTTTATTTTTTAAAGTTATAATAAAACTTGTAAATTTATATATTTTTCCACTTCTAACTCCATCTAATTTAGTTAGTATTAAACGATAAAGTTTTATTAATTATCTCCCCTTTTTTTAAGTTTTTGTTTTCATAAATTTGACACATATATTTTTATGTGTTTTTTTTCTCATCAAATTTCTCCACCAATTTTTTTCAATTTTGACCAAATTGATTCAATTTTGACTTTTTATTAACCAATCAGATCGCACGATTTTGCCTACGTGGCAAAATCAAGCATTCTGATTGGTCCAATTTATTTTCACATAAGATTTAATCTGATAGAAAACTCCGAAATGATGTAATTCTTTTATTATATAAAAGATTATCAAAGAACAATAATTGAGTGTGTGGAATGTTTTATTTTCTAAGAAGAGTATAATTGTGAAAAAAGAAGTTTTAACTTGGTGGGTGAAATGAGAGTATAGATCTCAGAGTATATCACTATTCAAACAACACTTATCAAACCCACTTTCCACCTCTTTTTAAAAAATTAAATATCTCACACACCGTTAATCGTTACGCAAAACAAAACATACCATCGCGACGAGAATTAAATTATCTTTTTATAGAGGGGCGACACTATGTACTTTCGACGAACTTTTTTTTATGATTTTATGAAGTAATATACGATTTTATAAAATCATATATGATTTATGAAATCATATATGATTTTATGAAATCATATATGATTCGTTGTACGAATCATATATGATTCGTCATACGAATCATATATGATTTTCGCAATTCGTGACTGAAACAAAATTGAAAAAAGTTTGTCGGAATCACAAATCATATATGATTTTATGAAATCATATATGATTTTATGAAATCATATATGATCCGTTATACGAATCATATATGATTCGTTATACGAATCATATATGATTTTCGCAATTCGTGACTGAAAAAAAATCGAAAAAAAGTTTCTCGAAAGTATATCGTGTCACCCGTCTACTGAAAGATAAAAAAATACTCGTCGCGATGGTGTATTTTTTGTCGTGTGACGATTTACCGTTTGTAAGATATTTTATTTAAAAAAAAGGTGAAAAATGGGTTTTTTATTTTTGATAAAAAAAATGAGTGGCTAGGATTGGTTCATTGGGTCTATGACAAATGTTGGGTCTATATTGATCTTAACTCTCACATATAATCTACCAAAATAAAGTTAATAAGGTGCCTTTTAAAGCAAATGTCAAGAAGAATTCAAATAACCTCACCAATAGGGGTGTTTTGCTATGCTTAATCTTTTCAAAAAGAGCTAAAAAAGAATTAAGATTTTGAAATTGAGTGAGAATGTACTAAAGAATAAGTAGTAAGCAGGGCCGTCTCAAAAATTTTGAAATTTTTGAGGGCCCTGAGCAAAATTAAATAATAAGACCTTTCGAGAAGAATTTTTATATGTAAAATGACATTGTTTATAAGATATAATGCAAATTAGTTATCACATATTGTTAAAGTGACAAATTTTAGGACCCATAAAATTTTGAGGCCGTGTGCGGTCGCCCATCCCGCACACCCTCAAAAATGGCCCTGGGTCTAAGAACAAATTCATCTGATCCTCCAACTTAATCTTCAATCTTCATCATCATTTTTATTCAGTTCTGTCAAAATAAAGACATGATAGAGATTAAAATCTCAGAATGACTAATTTGGTAATTAGTTAGAGAATAAGAATCCAGTCTTTTCCCATATTCTCACAGAAACCATGCTTTATTAGCTGCGTAAACAATAAGAGCCATAAGGAATGATCTAAGTGATTCCATAAGAACAAACTGTTTGTGCTCAAAGTAATTCTTTCAATTTATGCTCATGTTTCATCACTATAAAAAACTGCACTTAACTGAAACAATGCCTACCAAGACACTATTAAAAGGCATATCTCCAATTGTCCCTTCCTCAATAAATCACATTATAAAAAATCAAGTGTCTATAAATTTTCTACATAAAAGAGGTGTTTCATCAATATGAAAAAAATTGTACTTTGTTATGTGTTCGTTTGATACAAAGAATACAATTTCTAATAGCCTTCACTTTTTAAGAAAACAACCACTAACCAAAAAATCATTAAACTGCTAAATATTGAATCTAAATACAACGCAAATAAAATTAGAACAAACCTATGTTTAGGCTACTCCAAATCAAAAAGTTTGAATTGTTGAATTTGGGTAGCTACGATGCTACTCCTTAACATAGTTTGCCTCCTTTCCTTGTTCACAGCAGCAATCCTGAATAAATATAAAGATGTGTTAAACTCAAACATATTTTGAGTAAATTTGATATTAGACTGACTTATACACATAATATATTGTTAGACTATCACTTCACATCATAACACACAAAAATAATATGAAATCTAAAGAGAGAAAGAGGAGTTTAGAGAGAGAAAGTAAAAGAAAGAAAATGGATTATTACTATGAGAGAAAATGAGTAACCAACACCCTCCTAACATGCTAGAAGAGTAGTATTCAAAGTACAAAGGAGTTGGACTTTTGTTTGGGACGTGTGGGCTTTCTTGGGCCGAACTAATAGGATTTAGCTTGACACCTAGGCCCAATTAGCTTAAACTAATTCCCAAAAACTACATTTTCTTATACAAGGCTCGGGAATAAATACTGACCATCACTTTACTAAAAATGAGGCTAACAATCTCCCCTTAAGGGGTGGTCATTGCACTTATAGCTTTACTTCTTTTGACGTCTCGAATCTTGGAGCCTTGTGTTCTTGAGAATTCTTTTGAAGTTCCTTTTGCATGCTTGTGATCTTGGATCTTGATCTTTGACTAGATATTTTTGTCTTAATCTTGATATCTTGGTCTTTAGCCTTTACTTTATCTTTTTCTCTAAGATCTTTAAATCTTTATCCTGGAATCGTATGCCATCTTGTGATCTTGTATCTCTACCCACATGCTCATTATCTTGAAAGCTTACTAACAATCTCCCTCAGCATTGATCTTTTACTTGATCTGCTTGCAATATTATCATTTATATTCTTTGAGGAAGTTCTTGTACATCAGAGCTTCCGGAAGACTTTAAAACATATACTTGAGCTTTCATCATGTATTTATCTTTGTTGATTGATCATGAGCATGTGGTAGTGAATCTTGACAGCTGGAATGAGGTTGTAACGACCTCAACTATACCTGAAATTTGATGTTAGTGATAAACAGCAGATATGGACGAATATGGCTTTATTATTCGTCATAGTTCGGTTACATTAACCTCCGGTTCCGTAAGGACCATTTTACAGTATAAAATACTGTACTTGTGATCATGTAGATTCAATTTTGAAGAATATCCTTGACAAGGCTTCTGGCTGTACTAGCCTGTTCTCATTACCGGAACGCCTCAAAGCAAATACAACATGGTAAGAGTGAATCAGATAGTTACTATCTTTCTGATTGAGTCGTCAATTCATTTACTGGACCAAAGTCGATATCCAGTTGGCACAAGCTTGATTCATATAGAATCTCGCAAATCACCTACCGCAATGCTATTTGATGTTGACACTAGAAGGATTTCTATTCATCATTGTGAATACTAAAGAGTATCACTCTGAATGTTCTGGCAGAATCGATAGGATAATGCGTAGGAATCTTGCACAAGTTGTGTTCTTGATGATGAACAACAATTGTATATTGGAATTTGTGTCCTATTGAGATTTTTGATTGATCTCGTTGGCTCTAGACTCTATAAGTGCACTTTTTTATTTGGTGATCGGAGGCTGGAGCGGACTGCCACCTTTTCAATATCAACGATCTCGAAAAACCACCTTGACCTATTAAATGGGCGGTTTTAACATTAACTTAATGACCATGATTATGGTCATGTAACCACTATGAATCATGGAGAAGGTTACGAGATTAATTGGCTGATTAATGCTCATAACACTTTTTGACCAGGAGTTACAAACTCTTTTAAATGGGCTATTATTAACACATGCTAGTTAAAAAAACGTATACATTAAATCTGATGTGAATTTAAAAATGTGTACAGTAAACATTGACTAATGGCTTTATATCTTTCCCAAACAAGAAATGTTTTGGTCCCTTAAAAATTTTAAGACTTCTAAAATATAATCACACGGGTTCCCGCCACTACAACGGTGACGGGTACCCTGTGACTATATTTAAGCAATAACAATGCAAAGTATTTCATATACAAATAAACATAAGATCCAAATGAAAGAAAGGAACACATAAGTAGCATCTTTGAAACATAAGTTAAAAATAGGACCCGAAATCGCCGTGATGCGTCGACGAGATCCAGTATAAATTAAATCTTTTAGCGAGGGGATAGGCGAGGTTCAACGACCATAAGAACCTTGGATGCATCTATTGTGTGTGAAGTATGATTAGTTTGTGTCGTACCTTTTTTATTATTTCATAAACAATGAGTTCTTTTTATATTAAGATTTTTCATAACTGACATTATAATGCATATTAATAACTATTTTATGTTTTATATGTTATAAGAATTGATATGGTGGTTACTCATTTATTTCTCATTAAATAACTTATTTGATCATTAATGCAACGGTTACAACTTTTGAGGTTACAAGTATTGATCAAGTTTTGAAATCCTTCTATAACAAGAAATGTTTTGATCCCTTAAAAATTTTAATACTTCTAAAATTAGATGTCCTAAATGCTTTATAAAGTAGTAGAGATAGAGATAAAGATAGAGATAGTAGAGATAAACTTACCAAACTCAAAAACGTTATAAAAGCAGCAAATTCGGTAGTAAGGTTCAGGTTATGGTAGGTATCATCGTGAGGATTTCAGTTGTGGTAGGTGCCTCGACGGTGGCGACTGATAGTGTACGAAGGCGATGGTATATATATTTGTGACAGGTACGAGTTTATGTTTTTAGGGTGAATGAGAGAAAGTTTATGCCTATCAGATTCGGTGCGGAGAGTTTCTATATTGAAATGTGTCACACCCCGCCAAGGCGGAAATACGAGGCGTAAACAAGAATGGATATCATCACAACACATGGTGTCTATATAGAGAATACTAAAATGAAAACTAAAGTAAAGCAAAGACACAAAGTATCATAACAATACCCAAAACCTAATGGTGTCTTTATTAATGAGAAAAAGGTCTAGTCAATAAATGAAATGCAAAAATATAATCCAAACAATTCATGCAAACACATTTATTCAAACAGAAAGCATAAATAAACTCTAAGCATCCTACGGTCTCTTCTAGCCACTTCACTCTATCTTAGCACCATTAAGCTCACCTGAAAATGATGCTTAAAACGTCAACATAAAGTTGAGCGGGAATCATAGGTTTACGACATACAATAATATCCAAAAACTTTCAATTAGCTGCTGCAATTACCAAAACAATTCATGACAACAAATAACAACAACGGACGGACATGCCCGCCTCGATCGCACAATCATACCAACTACATATGTGCTCTACATTCCTCCATATTAGCACAGCAGACTTAGCCCCCATCAACCTCGTTTTGCATAATGTGGGAATCCACAATACCAAACAATCTTATCATAACACAATGGACGGAACTGCCCCACAACCCAATACACATGAACTAAGCAAGCTAAAAACTTTTTAACACGAACAACAAGCATCAATCTCACCCAAATAACATGTGAAAAAGGGGCTTATTAAACTCACCTTTGCTTAGCTTTCCAAAAGATTCCAACAAAAAGCTTCACAAACAACTAGCACAAATCTAAACAACAAAATAACTCGTATTACACGCTACTAAGCCAAAAGCTTAAGCACATGTAACAATCATATGATTGATGTATAAGGTGTTTAGTTACCCTTATGGGTCACCCCGACACCATGCCCAACATTAACCAATTCGTTTACACATTATTTCAAAGTCTTACAATTTACCCGAATACGCAGAATTTGACCTCACTTTACCATTTTTTAAACCAAACCTACTGAGCTTTATAAATTCTACCAAAAATCAAAGGTTAAATACCATGAGTCTACTAACTCTATGATTTTCCTACTAATTTAATTCCCTTCTTAAGTGCCTCAAATAAAATCAAACTTTTAACTACTCAGTTTCGGATATGATCGCACACTAAAACGTTTTGACCTAAAAACCATACTTAGACTCAAAATCAGAATCTCTCCTTTAGGGGATTTCTAATAGACACATAGAACTAAACTCCTGTAGAAGGGCTAAGCTAAATTCGAATTTTAAGTGGGGGTTTTACACCTCGTAATCTGACCTAAATCTGACCCGTATTTACTGTTTTGACAACTTTTTTTGCAACCAACGTTTGACTGACTTCCCGACCTCAAAAACCTTCGAGGACAGATGTTCTGGAAACTAGACTCTCTGAACTACATTATAGACACCAGAAACTTGACAAACGCTATTACCATCATTGAGATATCAGCCAAACAACACAGCCCTAAATTCTGCCCCAATCTAAATTAAATTCTAACGCGAATTTATTGATTTTACAAAACCATAATTCCATCATAATAATTATTACATGAATTAATGATTAATAACTAACAAGGATTAATTAAAACTTACCTTAGAGCTTGATTTCTTCACAAAAGCAAAAACCCTAATTTTTTTCTCCTCATGAACTCTTTGTTCTACTGTTAATACAAAAGGGGGGAGGGTTTGGATTTTATTTTGTATTTATAGGCCGTCAACAACTTATAGAAAACAGACTAAATTTAAAAAGGTTTGTTTCCTTTTAAAATTCTTTTTCTTCTAAAATTCGTTTTTTACTATTCATGTATAAAAAAAAAATATTTTATTTATTTATTTATTAATTACTTAATTAATTTGCTTTACCATAAGTTTTCATAAAAACCTAAGCTTATTTGAGTATACCTTTTTGCGTAAACGCACTTTACAAAACCTTTAAAATAATTAACTTTTCATTTTTTATTAATCCTAACTTTCCAAAAATAGGAATTTCATTTCTCTCATATCCTAACTACTAAAACCTAATCTTATCTTAAATCACTAACACAAAATTACATATACGTATAATTACTTACATAATTAACGCGAAACCGCTTCAATCACCGAAATCATTTCCTTGTCACCAAAGGTGAACGAAATGAATTCCACAAAATCCAACACAAATCCAATCCCAATGAGACGATCACGCTCAATGGATTGATTATCCAATCTCACATATCCCACACAAACACATATAAACACGTATAAACACATATAACACATACCCATACTGAAACAACAGATAAAAAGTCAACACTAATAGTTTGACTAACCTGCTCAAGTCATGGTTGTCACAGTATCACCACCTTGAGAAAATCTCGTCCCGATTTAACTACTCGAGGCATTTGCATTATCGATAAACAACTGAGGACAGTTAGACCTCATTTGATCCTTGCGTTCACATGTAAGCTCAGGACCACGCTTCGAATCCCAACGAACTTTCACTAATGCTATCATACTATGCTTTTACTCATGACCTCTCGGTCCACAACATCAACGGTTCCTTGACAAAACAAAGAGTCTTGTCAACCTTAATCTCGACTAACTTCCACAATCCGAATCCAACTGCTAATGACTTTGCTTACCCCCACAAGGGTGCAATTAGCAACACGACAACCCCAAACGAAAAGAAGCATCCCACTACATGAACCTCGCTCGTCATCGAGAAAACTCATCAAAACCCTTAAGTTGTTGTAACAACGTGTTTTATATCTTAACCTCGCAACTCATCAAACAAGAACTGTCTTGAAATTAAGATATAAGATGTTACAAAGCTCAACGTATCTAAAGAATCCACGCAATTTCAGGTTTACTCAAACTTTCAGCACCTCCCAATCCAATTTCCGATACTCGGCCCACAAGACAGAAATTCTCAACCGAACTATAGGCCCAATCCATCCAAGGATCTCAAATGGTCCTACATAACTCGGTTCTAACTTGTCTTTCTTTCCAAACGTACTACACCTCTCCAAGGTGAGACCTTCAACCACCCATAACCTACCAGCATTAATTCAAAAGTTTCTCACTACTACCAAGGTAACTATTTCGACAATTTGGCTGCCTCAAGCCTTTCCTGTATTACCGCTATCTTGTTGGTTGTTTCATGCACCAAATTCGATCCATTCAACTTACTCTCTCCAGTTACGGCCCATAAAACGGTAACCTACATTCCTTTCCATACTATGTTTCAAATGAAGCACATCCATACTCGAATGATAATCCCCACCTTAGGAAAAACTCATCTTACGAAAATGAGTATTCCAATTACCTCCAAAATCTACCATACTTGTCCTAAGCATAGCTAGGAATGGGGTGACTTAGTCAGTCCATTGACTACACCCAATCGCATCGTATCCACTACTCAAACTTGGTAACTTAGCAATAACATCCTTAGTTATTTTTTTCCCACTTCTACTCGAGTAACTCAGGTTGTAGCAACAATCCTGAAGACCCTTGATACTCAACCATCGATTAGTTAACCTAAAACCACACAACACCGTATCCGCTCCAGGATGGATAGAATACTTTGTCATATACGCCTCTTCAATAGCCAAGGTCCTTACATCTCTCCAAATGGAGGTCCAAACCTTGTATAACCAATATGAACTGCTCTCCATCTTTACCCACTCGTTGGTCCAAGTCAATCAACATCTTATGTTGACGCGTTCTTTGCTTTGGACATCTTATCTTATACCACTAGTGTTCAATTTTATATACACAATAAAATATACTATAAAATAATATTCCACAAGAGCAATTAAGAAAATTCCCTAAGGAAAATTCACTCTCAAAAATATATAATATAATATATAATACGTATATTAAACCGGGTAAATATGTTCACCCGGGTCGTTTCCCCAACGACTAGTGAAATTGAATCCTCGTTTAAGTCCGGATTATGATTTGAATAAAGCAACGATATTTTTGATTATCTATATCTACTAAATAAAAAGCAACAATTAAAAATTGAACAATTTAAAGGCAATTAAACATTTAAAACGATTAACGGGAAACAAATATAATGTGACAAATAAGCAAGTAAACTAATTTTAATCCCTAAAAATATAAACTAAAATTCTAAACCTAAATTACGATAAAAGAAAATTTTAAGAAAATTAAAAATATTTTTTTTAGATTATTTTTGAATTTTTTTTATTAATTAAAACTAAATAAAACTAATTAAAAACTAACTTAGGGACTAACTGTGTAAAAGACTTAAGGGCTAATGGGACTAAAGCATTTAACAGGCAAGGATTAACTAAGAAACAATTGAAACAGAAAAATTACAAGATTGGTCCTTGAGGACCTAACCCGATAACAACCAAAGTCCTAATAAGCCCCTAAATAAGTTGAAGTTTGCAAAGTGCTTTTTAGGAAAAAACTCAAAAGAGAGAAGTTGTAGAACAACTTGAGGAGAACAACTTTAATGAAAAGACTTATATCTAAAAGCCACAAATAAGCTCAATAAGAGCTTATTTATCAGCTGACCTCAGAAAGTGGGGCTTAACTCTTGGTTTTAGAAAATAAGCTATAAAAAACTCAACATTAGTTCAAATTGTAAAAGGAGAAAAGTTCTAATGAGCTTGTGATATGCCTAATCTATAAATGAAAAGAAATAAAGGTTTAAACTACTTTTAAGCTATTGAAATTGATCATGAACTAAGCAAACTCAGAAAATAAGCCAAAGTGCATGAAATTTAGATAAGCTAAAACACATGAAAAGGACAAACTAGATTATGAGCTATAGAGAACTTATTAAGATACTTATTATCTATCTATTTAAGCAACAAATACTATTACCTTAAGCTATAATTTAGATTTTAAGAAACTAAATATTACTCCTAATGTTTTTGGCTTTTCTTGGCTGATAAGCTATTTTTAAAGCAAAATTTAAGCTAGTAATCTAGTTTGGAAATGAAAAATAAGCCCTATCTTATATTAAGCTATATAAAAACTAACTTAAACCTAAACCTAAGCTCCTAACTTCTACAATTACTAGCTAAAATGATATCTTAAAGTGACACCAGGAACTGAGTTGTTCCTGTTGGTGCTCTTTGCACAAACACAAAACCAATGATGCAGGATACCTAAATGGTAATCATGCACTTGGACACACTCTCTTAGAGTGTACAAACATAATTCAAGTAAAATCCAAGCCTAAAGGTCTTTGGATCAAAATTTCACAAGCAAAAAGAAAGGCAAAACTGCCCTGGTGTAAAAACAAAGATAATAAGCCATATCTTTTGAAAATTAGCAAACTAACTTTTAAAAACTCTTAAACTACTGATTTTAAATGAAAACTCAACTTACTAAAGCAAATTGCATTTCCTAATTTGACTTTTTGAGGTCAAAACTACTTAAACCAAACACCCCTTTATGTGATTGACAGATTTTATTAAGCTTGGATTTTCAAATCCAACAACTAAACCTATGATACCAGTTAATTAATAGTTTATACTAACCTCAATAAACATGATCTAACAACAGATTAAGCTGGATTAAACATATTAAGAGCTACTCTAAATATTTTTTGGTTTTTATGAGTTTTATAACAAGAGAATGCAAAACAAAGATCTAAGAGACTTAAGCTAAAACAGATGCATACCATTAACTATTAAGCACAATAAGATGACAAAAATTCAATTAAGCAGAGAACTTAAGCAAATAAGCAAACTGATAAGCAATTAAGAGTAAACTAGATTATAACTATTAAACTAGATAATGAAAATGCAATGAATCTTAAGAAAAACTTACTTAAACCTCTAGCTAAACAAGAGGTACCAATTCAGGCAGCTACAAGCTCCCTAGCTTATTAGATAAGCTAGGGTAAAGTCCATTTGGTCCTCCATTTCAACCAACTTCCAAGAGCTTTCCTCATTCATTTACAAAGGTAATAAGGTAAGATATTAAGCTGATTTAAGGTTTAAGTAGGATTAAGTCTAGTTAAACCCAATTTCAGCTTATAGACTGAAAAGGGCTTATTGAGAGCTTATTGATCTTAGCTTATTTAATAGGAAAAAGTGAAAGCTTATGAGATTAGGTAAAAGAGCTTAAGAGAGATTAAAACAACTGAAATTTCATTATAATAAAGCTTGTTTACATTAAGAAAATTACAAGGATTTAAAGCTAAATTAAGCTAAAAAGAAATTAAGCTAAAACTAAGACCTAAGCTACGTGTGTGTGTGTGAAGATTGAGACCCTTTTTATAGGCATTTGGTGAAGCTTCCAGACCCTCTTGCCTTGCTCTTCAATCCTTAATCCTGTCCATCAAATCTTTTAATCATTGGGGCTTCAATTGTGGCCGTTTGATCAAATTGTGTGCACTCAAGGATTGCCAAGCTGTCATTCCTTGATGTGACAGCTTGTGCTTCCTTTGTGAGTGAGTTTAGTGCAAATCCCACATCTCTTGTGTGCTTTACCATAGCTGACGTGTACTTGAGCTTGATCTTGAGCTAATGAATGCCTTGATAAGACTGAATTAACCTCGCCATTTCATTGTACTACACTTGAATTGTCTTATTCGTCCCTCAATTGGGGAAAGCCCTTTGATTTTGACTGTTGGGTAAAGATGGGACGACGGGTGAATAGTAAATGGGTTTCGCGCCCTTTTTCGACAGTTAAAACTGTGTGTGTGTGTGTGAAGATTGAGACCCTTTTTATAGGCATTTGGTGAAGCTTCCAGACCCTCTTGCCTTGCTCTTCAATCCTTAATCCTGACCATCAAATATTTTAATCATTGGGGCTTCAATTGTGGCCGTTTGATCAAATTGCGTGCACTCAAGGATTGCCAAGCTGTCATTCCTTGATGTGACAGCTTATGCTTCCTTTGTGAGTGAGTTTAGTGCAAATCCCACATCTCTTGTGTGCTTTACCATAGCTGACGTGTACTTGAGCTTGATCTTGGGCTAATGAATGCCTTGATAAGACCGAATTAACCTCGCCATTTCATTGTACTACACTTGAATTGTCTTATTCGTCCCTCAATTGGGGAAAGCCCTTTGATTTTGACTGTTGGGTAAAGATGGGACGACGGGTGAATAGTAAATGGGTTTCGCGCCCTTTTTCGACAGTTAAAACTGTTATAACTTTGGAGAATTTGCAAATATGGCCCTTGTGTTCTTTTTTTCTCCTTTTCAAGTTATAAAATACTTTTGAAAATTGCAAGTTTAGCCCTTGTGGTTTATTTAAAGTGAAGTGGGCTAGAAATGGGCTTATTAATTGGGCTTTTGGGCTTACTAGATCCGGGTAAGGTATTTTACGGTAGTTGAAAGCCTATTAAACTTTCCTGGGCCCAATAAGGGAGGAGGGGACATTTTTGGACTTTTGTAAAACTTGAGGGACTGGGATTGGATTATTGTGAGGTTTTATCTTGTAGTGGTTTACTGCTGTTGACTGGATTTGACTGCGGTCTTTGATTTTCTGGCTTCGGCTTTGATTCTTTGGCTTCTTTTTGTTCTCTTCTGATTCTTGTGTCCGTGCTTGCCTGTTTTTGACTGTTTTCTTATGATTTTTGATTTATCCGCACCTGCACACCCAAAACACAAATACAAGCATATTTTTGCCATTTTTGGTCTGTTTTGGGTTTAATTGGGTTGTTTTAGGTATAAACGGATATGTGTATTCTACACTTATCAACCACCAACATCCTTTTCTCAAACCTAGATTGGATTGTCGTAAATCTAGCTCGAACTCATCCTTGGCTTCACTCCTTCTTCTTATTCCACGGTACAACATCTACATTTGCCTTTCCCAGATGGTACTTGGCCTCGAAATCAAACTCACT
>BQNB010091109.1:0-26964 GCA_026074375.1 Tanacetum coccineum
ATTTAGGCCTAAGGGTGGTGTGTACCCTATGAACGTCTTTACTTTGATCCAATCTTCGACCTTTAAGACATTTTATCTTTGCAATAGTTTATGTTGGCCATTGTTTGAACAATGTATGTCAACCTTTTTGGTTGTTTTTGAATGGTTACCCTTTTTTGAGGGTTGAATATAGGGATGCAATCCCACCTTTTGTCATATGTCATCTTGTTATTCCTTTGGGGGCCCATGTTTGATCCTCATATCGTTCATTGCTGAATCATTTTGTTTTGTAAAGCAAAAGGCTCAAATGTTTTGTGCCCTCTTTTGAAGGTAGGCTTCACTTAGGAACCTAATTTGTTTTCCTCATGTTTGAGATTTTAAGAGGACTTAGATCTGACTCCTTTATGTGCTTTATTAGCGAAGGCTCATGTGTGGCCTTAAGTTGTGGAAAAATGTAGTGTGCCACTTTCAAAAGAAGGTTTCCCTTAGAAACCTGATTTGTTTTCTTTATGTTTGAGGTTTTAGGAGGACTTAATTCTGACTCCTTTATGCGCTTTATCAGCGAAGGCTCATGTGTGGCTTTAAGTTCTAGATAAATGTATTGTGCCACTTTTAAAAGAAGATTTCCCTTAGGAACCTGATTTGTTTTCCTCATGTTTGAGGTTTTAGGAGGACTTAGGTCTGACTCCATTATGCGCTTTATCAGCGAAGGCTCATGTGTGGCCTTAAAATATTTTTTAACTAATTGTTAGTAGTCAGATGAAGGGTTTCAATCCGCTTCATAATGTCCTCAAGGCTAAAAGAAGCAACGAGGAAAGTTAACGTGAATTTTATGGATGTTTTAGTTTTATAGGGCTCATGTGTGGCCCTACGACATCCTTTCGAACGTTAAACTTAATATTAGGCTCAAGTGTGGCCTTATGACACAAGTATTTCGAAATCAACCTTCTACATTGATAGTGTAGAAAGATTTACATCATCACAAGTATGAACACTTAGTTTGCTACACCATTTTTGATAATCGAAACGAATGACTTGAAAGGGAAATAAGAAAGAAATACTTTGCGAAAAAGAATGTAAGTTTTACATGTAAAACTTACGAAGGCTTATTCCTTTTGTTGTTTGAACCAACGAGTGATCGGTTGTGTCAAAAATTATGTAGAGTTCCTCTTTGTGGACTTCGTTTATTATTCATGTGCCTTGCCATTCATTCGTGTTTCGTTTAAGTAAAATGAAATCTCTCACTATGTACATGGGGTGACTGCTCCTTGCGCTGTGGTATTTTCACAACTTGTTTTGGTAGTATGCCTTTTCAATCGAAGCCACTTCCTTGCTTTCCTTTCTCTTGGTTGCTTTTTGCACTCTTCCTCTATCATCTGTAGTTTCGATTATGGGGATCATGACTTCTGAACCATAGGTTAGGCTAAATGGTGTTTCTTTCTGGCTATTCCTTGGGAGGGTTATGTGTATCCATAATGTTTTAGCTAGATTATCCACCCATCCATGTTGGCTTTAAGTTAGTTGCTCTTTATGTGGTGCATTATTTCCATGTGTTCTGTGACAGGAGAAAAGGATTGTGTTACTTTTAATCCTTTACAACGGTCTGTGAACATCCCTTCTTTGAAATGTTTCTCTTCTTTCGAGCTGATTATCTAGGGTACTCCAAATCTGCATACCACATATTCCCATATGAACTTTTCTACTTGTCTTCTGTTTATTGTGGTTAGGGGTTTGGCTTCTACCCACTTTGTAGAATGTTCGACTGCGATTTCTAGGAACTATAAAACCTCCAGGGGCCATTGGTAACGGTCCTAGGATATGAATTCCCCAATGGCTAAAAGGCTACGTGCTCCCTGCTGCTATAGCCCTGCTTGTTCCAGCTTTCCTTATTGTGGATTGTTCCTTGTATTTTTTGTATTCTTGGATTGCTTTTTCAACTTCCTTGTGCATCGATGGCCAATAGTAACCTTATTTCGTAATTCTGACAACTAGTGAGTGTGGTTCCGCATTAAATCCGCATAATCCTTCATGTATTTCTTTTATGATCTTGTCAGTTTGTAGTGGGGCCACGTAACGGAGCCATGGCGTGAAGAAGGATCTTTTATACAGGTTTCCTCGAATTATCTTGTATTGCGGTTCCTGGATCCTGGTCTTCCTAGCTTCCTTTGTATCTTCTAGCAACAATCCGCTTAGTAGGTATTCATGGATGGGGTCCATCCAGCTTTTCCTCTCCTACATATCTACCTTCAGAACTTCTTTTTACTCTATTAACCTTTTGGTCAAAATTTCGACTAGCACTTCCTTTGTGAGATGTTCGAAGGTCATTGATGCCAGCTTGCTTAGCGCATCTGCTTTCTTGTTATGGTTCCTGCGTACGTGCTCAACTGTGTACTCTTCGAAGTCTCTTAGCACAGTTTTAAACTTTTGCAAATAGTATTTGATTGATGTCTGTTTTGCTGCGTAGGTGCCTTTTATTTGGTTTACCAAAAGTTGGGAATCCAGGAATATTGCCACTTTTGTAATTTCCATTTCTTGGGCTATCCGTAGACCTGCTAGCAATGCTTCGTATTCTGTTTCATTATTCATTATTTCAAACTCGAAGAGTAAAGCGTAAGTATACTCTTTACCTTTAGGATCTATCAACATTAGCCCTGCTCCTGATCCTTCTGAGTTGGAGGCTCCGTCGATGTAGAGTCTCCACTTACAGTTTGAATTTGGCACCTCCTCTCGTTGTCCTCGAAGGGTATCTCGACCAAGAAATCGGCTGGCGTTTCTTATTCATTCCTTCTCAGGAACACGATATCATGTTCTCCCAATTCGATTGCCCATTTGGCTACTCTTACTGTTTTTTGGGCCCTGTGAGCATTTTCTTAATGGGTGTGTTTGTAAGAACCGTTATCATGTGGGCCTGAAAGTATCTTTGGAGTCTTCTTGCTGCGTGAACCAAGGCCAGTACAAGCTTCTCCAAGGCAGGATAGTTGAGTTCGGCTCTTTGTAGGACCCGACTTACAAAATAAATAGGGGTCCGTCCTTTATTTCTCTTTGCGGCAAGCACAACATTTATACTTTCTTTTAAGGCGGCGAGGTGTATTGTTAAGGTTTCTCCCGCCCTTGGTGCAATGAGTGTTGGTAAGGCTTAAACGAGTTTCTTCATTTTCTCTAGTGCTTTGTCGGCTTTGGTTGTCCACTGTATGCTCTTTTTATCTTTGCACCCTTTGAGTACTTTGAAGAAAGCTAGGGGTCTTTTCGCACCTTCAAATAAAAACTGATTGAGGGTTGTTAGCTTCCCATTGAGACTTTGTATGTCTTTTAGTATTCTTGGCTGATCGAGGTCAGTGACCGCTTTAACCTTTGAAGGATTGACTTTTATGCTCTGCTTAGTGATGAGGTGTCCTAAGAAGGGTCCTTCTTCAACACCGAATGAGCATTTCTTCGGGTTTAGCTTCATGTTGATCGATCAAAACCTTTTGAAGGTTTCTTGTATATCTTTCAACATTTCTTTTTCAAAAGTACTTTTGATGACCATGTCGTCTACGTAAGCCTTAAGGTTTCTTCCAATTTGGTGACTGAAGACCTTGTCCACTAACCTTTGGTATGTTGCCCCTGCATTTTTGAGACCAAAAAGCATCTTTTTGTAGCAAAAGACTCCTTCTCCTGCGTAGAAGGTTGTTTTGTCTTCGTCTTCTTCTGCCATTTAGATTTGATGGTAACCCTTGTAGGCATCCAGGAAGCACTTTAAACGGAATCCTAAGAGGGATTCTATTTTCCAATTGATATTTAGTCGTGGATAGCAATCTTTAGGACAAGCCTTGTTTATGTCTATGAAGTCCACACACATTCTCCATCCTCCATCACTCTTTTTTACATTAACAGGGTTGGCTACCCATGTTTGGTGGTTGACCTTCTGTAGTATCCTTGCTTTCGTAAGTTCTTCTGTTTCTCTATAGGCTGCCATGTTGCGATCTGGACCTAAACCTCTCTTGTTCTACTTTATTGGCTTAACATAACTGTACTCATTCAGCTTATGTTTAGTGTTGAAAGGTTTTCCTTCAACCATTAAGGTTCTCGGAATCCCGGTCACATCAGTGTATGTCTATGCGAGGACGTCTGCGTTTGACCGTAAGAGGTTTTGCAACTCTTTTTTGAAATGTTCAGGTAGCTGCTTTTCGATGGTCACCGTTTGGTCGGGATACTTGTCGTTAATGATAATTTTTTCCTCAGCATTGACGCAACTGAGGAACCATTCCTCGTTTGTGGCAAGTATCTTTCTGGCCCTCTTCGTTCTTTCATCAGTTTTGTCTGCTAAAAGTACAATTCTGATCCCTTTTTTGGTATGAAATTAATGGCTCCGTGAATCGTTAGGACTACGATTCCCATCCTTTAAATCGCTGTTCTTCCTAGAAGCATATTGTGTGAGGAGTGAGACCTTATAATAACGAAGTTAAAAGTTTCTGTCCTTGAGAGGGGGGCATCTCTTATTGTGATCTCTAACAGAACTTCACCAATAGACCAAGAACGTTCTCCTGAGAACCCTACTAGAGGGGTCTTCAGGTCTACTTTAGTGGCTTTGATGGTAGGATTTAGTTTCTCAAAGCAATGCTCATAGATAATCTCACATGAGCTTTCGTTATCCATATATACTCGTCCTACCTTTCTTCTAAATATCTTGGCCTCTATAATGACTGGTGCGTTATTCACCTTTGCTATTGAAGGAAATATAATTTCCTTTCCTCCGTAGTCGGTATTCTCTTGTGCGAGGCTTTTTGCGATATGGGCTTCTCGATTTTCCATAAGCATGGGTGATTCAGCGGGTGTGGTGCCTTTCTCCTTTTTGTTTTCTCCTCGTGGGGTGTCGGATGACTTTGTTCTTTCCTTTTTTATTCCTTTCACGATGTGCAAAGGTTGTCTCGATTTTACAGCCTCTTGAATATGAGTTTTGAGGTGTCTACAATCATTGGTATCGTGTACGTAATCTTCATGGAAGTGACAGTACTTGGACATATCTCGCGATCGCTTACTTTCGAAAATCTTTAGAGGTGGCTCGAAGCTTCTTGCAGCCTTCTCCATAGCGAGAACTTCCTTTGGACTTTTTGACAGTCTGGGAAGCAAACCATTTAGGCCTGGTTGTGGTAAAACAATTCAATATACGTATATAGTAATTTAATCTTGTAAGAATTCCTTTCCAAAATACTTTCTCAACAAAGAGAAATATAAGGTAAAAATCTACAAGAGAAAACTCAATTTGTATATTTTTATATCCGGGAAGTACTATCCCTCGAGTGTGTCCCAACGAAATCGTGAATTGAGAATTTAAGAATAATTCGGATTCGAGCCAAGAATGATAAAAGACTTTTGATTTGTTGATTACACTACAAAATATAATAGCATGAATTGAAAAAAAACAATTAACTAGCACGAATTTTAAATGCACAATATGTAAAAACGCGAGCTAAAACTGAAATTTAAAATCTAAAGCACGACTTTTATCAAATTTTATACCTAAAAATCACAAATTTAAAATGAAAATTTTAGGAAAAAGAATTAGAATTTTTTATGTATTTTTGAATTTTTTATGAATTTTCTAAGATTTAATGATTTATCAAAAATAAACTTTTTCTAAAAATTAACACTAAAATTTTTCTTTTATTTTTCAAAAATACTAGATTTAAAATGAAAATTAATGCAAAAAGAATTTTAATTTTTCAACTATTTTTCTATTTTTTATGATTTATCTAAGAAAAAGTAATCACTAAAATCTATTTAAATTTCTAGAAAATACAACTTTAATGAGAAAAATATAGAAAAATGGTTTTTAAATTCTAAAAAGGTGCAGAAAAATTATGGAACAAAAAGCCCCAATTTTAAAAACCCAATTGAACCCTAATTTGTGTAATTAAAACAAAACCCTAATTTTATTAAAACTTAAAAACAAAAATATTAATTCTAATTATTATTCTAGAAAAGACAGGGTAGAAAGTGAAAGAAAGTAAACTACAGGGTAGGCGGGCGAACTTTGGAAAATTTACACTATAGTTAAAACGTATAACCCTAAACTATTAAGAAATGACAGAACAGACCCTGCGATTTCAGCTTATTTTGCTTATTGAAAAAGTGAGATTCAGAAAAAACTTAAAACTACAAAGTTGTAAAACAGCTTAATCTCTACAACTTTAACAAATGGACTTCTAACTTTTAACAAAAGAATAAGCCAGAAAATAAGCAAAACCAAGGCTGTTACAGAAAGTAAAGACTTAATAAGCTTTTTGGATTTTGGCTTATTGTGAGCTTATTATTTGATGAAATTTCAAAGAAAAAGAAGCTACCTTATGCTTATTATGTATACTTGAATTGTCTAAACAAACATTAGCTAAGCTTTAACAAAATTAAAAAGAAAATTAAGATGAAAAAGATCCTATAATCACTTTAGCTGCTGTTGAAAGTTGCTGATGCATTTGGCATTAGTATCCAATTCAGGCTAGGTTTTAAACTGAAATCTCTTAAATCCTACTTACTCACATTATCTAAATGTACACTATTCACAAAGTTAACTCTAAATTTCCATGATTTACTTCAAACCTATAGAAACTTCACTCCTCAAACTGCCCTGGTGCTAGACAAGAGATTTTAAACTCTAAATTTTGTAAGAATAAAATCTACATTCTAAAAACTGCTTGATTATTTGTTACTTAACCTAACTCAACTAAATGCAAAGTTTTGATGGAATGTAATTGACTTTTTAAGTCAATTACAGCTAAATCCAAACACTCCCTTACTAATAAGCTGTCAATACTAATTGCACTTAAAAACTATTAAAAAGCTAAAACATCCTAAACTTTTTATCTAATTCTATTTATACTGACCTAATAGAGCTATTTGAAGACTAAAATTCATAGCTTATTTGAGAGAAATAGCAAGTTTCTCTTCTTCTAAATCTAACTAACAAAATAAAAAAAATGTCCCTGGTGCTAGTGGATGATTTATTAAACTCTAATCATTAACATTCTAAAAACTAATTTCAAGACCTGTTTGAACATAGATATTTAAACCAACTGCAGCAAAGGTGATTTTAGCAAGCTAGTGTTGACTTTTTTAGTCAAGTTCACCCTAATCCAAACACACCTTTGTTCATAAGCTGTCAAAACTAATTGAGATTAAAATCTATTTATCAACTAAAACAGATTAACTTTTTATGTACTTCTACTCTAAATACCCTAATAGAGCTTATTAACAACTAAAGTCCACAGCTTATTTGAAAGAAATAAGTACTTCCTCTCCTAGCTTATTGAAACTAAAAACAGAATTTATCAACTAAGCTGTACTTTAATGATGTTAACTAGTTCATGCTTGAAGAAATTGTAATCTTAACACTATCCAAACATTATGAAAAGAATTAAGCTCAAGATATAACAAAGGAATAAGCTAATTTGATAAGCTAAAATGATTAAAATGAATAAGAAACCTGAGGATAATGAAGTCTCAGAACTAGAGCCACTCTTGTAGAGTGAGTGGCTCAAATACAAACACCTAATGGCTCCTAGCCTCTAAACCACAGCTTAAAACTCAATAAGCTGTTAAAGAGCTTATTTCACCTTATTGCTTGAAAATGAACTCAAAATACTTAAGTAAACATGATGTTTTGATGTAAATGATGAAATTGAACTAATGATTTACTAAAAACAGAATGTAAGCTAAATTTGAGCTTATGGAAAGTAATAAGCTCAAAAGAGCTTATTTAGAGCTTATTTGATAAATTCGACTTAGAATTGAAACTTAAAAGACAAAAAATCTTGCAAACTGAATTGTATTGCTTGAATTAACAGGTACAAGATTAGAAAGACAAAGTACAAATGCTTAAGAGCTTTTTCTAAACTTTTAAAGTAAATTGCTTAAAAATTGAGAAATTACAAAGAGAAAATTTAAAAATGAAATCAACAACAGAAAAATGAAGTCCTAAGCTGCTATTTATAGAGAAGAGGTGAAGAGAGGGAAGGTTTTCTAGAATGGTCCATCAAATCACATCCGTTGATTATTTGAAGTGAATTTGAGGCCGTTTGATCAATTTAGTGAGGTGTCATGGCCAATGAGGTGTTTACACGTGTTGGTTTGTGAGTGGGGAGAGAGCATAAACGAAATTTAGCTTTAAAAAGGAGCGGTGGAGGGGATTTAGGAGTTGGTTTGTTGGTGAAAATGGCGGGAGAAAGCTCGTTGTGATTGTTAGGCCTGTGCGAATAAGCCAGGGTTATTGTTTTGAAATGTTTGGGATATTGAAACACAGAGACTCGTCCTTGTACCTTGTCCGACCATTGTGTAGTTATAAAAGATTATGGTTTGACCAATTTCAGTCCTGACATGTTGTTTCTTCTCTTTTCTTCTTTATAAAGCATTTTTTCTTTTGGCAACTTTAGTCCTTTGATCTTTAAAACTTCTAATGAACACTTGAAACTTTGCACACTTGACAACTTTGGCCCTTTGACTTGTAATTTGGCTTTTGACTTCCTTTATTTCTTTCTTTGACTGAGTCGGGCTGATCCGGCTGTGATCTCTGGCTGAATTCTCACTCTTGCTCTTTGCTTTTTGTATTTTTCCCGTTTCTTGTCGGTTTTTGATCGTTTTTGCTTCTTTTTGTCTTTCCAATCCTTTCCTGCACAATTGAACACAAAAGCACACATTTTCTATTCTTTTGGCATTATATTGGCTTTTATTTGGCAAAATCCCGGGTAAATTAGTATACAATTAAGCAAATATCAAAATTCCCCAAACTAAAGATTGGCGTGTCCTCACGCAATGTTATAAAGTGATACACTTTGTAAACTAAGAAGTTTCAAATGCCTTGTATTTAAAAACCTTTTATAGAATCACCTTTTTAAAACAACTTTCACTTTTCTCAACATTTAATCTCATGGAAACACATTAATGGCAATCATTGCAAGTTTGCAACTTTTAGGCTCATCGAATAGGCTAACTCCCGATAATAAGCACAAAAGAGGAAAATTCTCATCCTTGACTTATTTCACTAGACTAAACAAAGCTAATAAAGCAAGATCAATGTCAAATAAGTCCAAATATAAGCTCTTTATACTTATAATCTTGTGAACTTTCCACTCCCGGGAATAAATTAATGATTAAGATGTGTGCACTCTTTTTAACTCAACCATAGATCAATTTATCTTCATAGTTGAAATTCATCTAAGCTTTACAAATAAGCCTTGTGAGCTCAAATGTTAATAACATAGATAAACCTCAACTCAAAGCTAAAAGAGATTAGGAAACCATAACTTAGAATTGATTAATGAAATAACTTTTAAACCATTCTTTTTTATTTTTCATGTACTAATTAATTATTTTTTCTGCAATAGGAATGTTGTCTTATTTCGTACCCCTAACTTAGGCCTTCTCCCAAATAGGATATCGCAACAACAACCGGTGTCTTAGTTCGAACCCCCAGCTCCGCTGCTAACGTTTGTGTGGTATATCGCGACAACAAACCATTTCCTACAAAGCTTAGAATCTAAGATCCCTTAGTATGACAATCAGCACCTAGGCCTCGCTCCTAGTGATAATGCCTACGCACCTTGATCCTACGTACATAATTTTAATCCTTAGTTGCGACCCCATCCGAATCTTCCTCAACATGGATACGCCAACGATTACAAACTAACAATATAAGCTTTTTGGTTAATCTATTTTCGAATCGCTCATTGGCAACGAAAAATAATGCTTTTTTGCATTAGAAATGCTTCATTGGCATTTTCTTTTTATAATTTATCTTTTGATGAATGGAAAAATTTCAATTTAGAAAAGCACTTATAAATTTTAAACCAAAAAATCTTACTTTACATATTAAAATAATTCTTTTTCAAAATGTAAGACTTTTTCTACAAGACAATGGTTGACTTAGCTAAATTAAAAAGAAGCACTATGAATAAGTGTGTAAGAGCTTATGGGAGAAAAAGACACAAATCATTCATATACAGCTTTAGGTTTTTCCACATAACTTGCTTAACAAATACACATATATTTACCTACATCAATTCGTGTTCTTCACATTTTAAAAATCCAAAGCAATAGATTTGTGAAAGCTGGCCCTACAAAAGGTAGGTGTAAAAAGAACTAGCTAGGCATTTTTCACCCTCAAGTCAAAATTAACTCCTATATTCTCACCAACGGCCCTACAAAAAGAGGTGTTTTTTTTTCCTCAAACAAAGCTTCTTTTGAGCTTTTTCTTGTACAAAAATATAAAATTTCTCCTTTTTTCACAAAAAGGTAATTCAAAAGGATTCAAACAATTGCGTGAAGTGCAAGTCAATATTCGAAGATATCTTTCCCCAAAATAAAATGAACTTTGTCCTCAAGTTTAAAAATAAGGTCAAAAGGAATCTTAACAAAAATTCTAAGGCCTTGCCAAAAGAAATAGATGTTAGTTTCGAGTAAAGACATGAGATACAGAGATTAGAGTTCTCCCATTTATGAAGAGAAATTGAAACATCGATGAAACCGTAGGAATTGCTTTGACCTTCCACAATATTAGACCATGAAGCTCCAAAAATCCGAAAACCTAGAACGAAAAACACATACAACCAACAAAGAGACGAAAAGAACAAGCTTCCCTCTCTTCTTACATTGTTAGCTCAAAACAACTCTAAACCGCTTATATTTTTTGGTAACCGAGTACAGAGCGATAATACTCGCCCCCCAAAATTAAATTTGGTCCTTGGGAAGCAAAGAAAATAGAAAATAATTGAAAATAAAAAGGATAAGCATGGGGTCCTCCCACGAAGCGCTGTTTATTATGAGTCCCCTTCGCTTGAACTCCTTTCTACCAAACAAGTTTCTTATGGTGGGTAATAATCCATGGGAAGAAAATCTAATAAGTGACCAACCTCCCCAAACTAGAGATGAAAGATATACCTTAGCATTTTTGATTCCGGGTTCAAAAGAACCTTTTGTAGAAAAGATTTTCAAGATAACAAATGTGAAACCCCGGAAAATGCTTTTTGGTATCATGAAAGTCATTAAGGGTGGGTGGAGTGGTCAAGAAACCATCAAGAGTCCAAAAGAGCTATAGATGGTGCTAACACTTTTGAACTACTTATCATTAAAAAACATCCTTTTCACAAGATTTCCCCTAAATGTTATCCCCGGATCAAAAATCTTTCCCTGAATGTTCATGGGGAATATCATATCCACAAGATTAAAATCCTCATAAAACACATAATCACTCCCGACATAAGAGGTAGTCTCAAGATTATTAAGAATTTCAATGTCAGGATGAAAAACTTGTAACTCTTTCTTTTTCTCAGGTTCAACTTTTGTTTCAAAAACCTCTTTTGTTTTTCTTTCAAAAGATTCAACCTTTTTATCATTCATTTCAAAGAAATTTTCATCTTCAAGTAAACCATCTAGGAAGGCAATTTCCTCTTCCTTATCATCATGAATCCCCAAAACATTTTCACTATCACTTTTAAAAACTTCATGATTAACCTCAACATTATCTTTTTCAAACTCACTTTGTTGCCCCATTTTTTCCTCATCACAATTCCCAATTGGGGTATAGAAAGACATAATGGTTATAAACCAATCAATCTTAGCGAGAAAATTATTGCTAGATACCCTCATTAGAAATGATTTCCTCGTCCTGTTCCAAAAAGAGTGGTTCAAATAACTCTTAAAATTTCCTCCCTTAAGAATTGACGATCGTCATCTCTAAGGGAAAGTCCATCTTGTTTCTCAAAGGAGGGTTAGAAAAAGTCTTGAAGCTTTGAAAATCATCACAAGAAGGACAACAACAATCTTTTCCAATTATGGACTCTCATGGAGGATTGGAATAAATCTCTTTGTCTAATTCTTTGTTGGAACAAAATTAAGATCCCATAGTCCCCATTGTAAAGAGTCTCTCAGAATTATTGTTTGAAAAATGTGATGAAATTGCACTTAGGAGAGCTTTTTTTCGGAAAAGAAAAAAATGAATAACTCTTCCTTGGCTAGTGATCTTAAACTTGTCTAAATTTGCAAAACAAGCCCTTCTTCTAGCAACTGGGTCAGAAATTCCCTTAAGTTCTTCCTTTTGTTTAATAATGTCCCCTAGAAGAGATTCAAAATCGTCAACAATAGCAGATTTGTGGAATCACATTAACTTCAGTTCACAAAACATCTTTGACCTGACGTCATAAAGCATCCATTCATATGGATTAGACTCAATTATCTTGACTACCATCCGTTTAAAAAACTATTCTTTTCCAAACCATCCCTTATCACTAGCTCTTCCCCGTGAACATCAATTAAGACCCGTGCGGTTCTTAAGAAAGGTCTACCAAGTATCAAAGGAACACGAGGGTCTGCAACAAAGTCTAAGATCACAAAATCGACCGGGAAATAGAATTTTCCGACCTTCACGAACACATTTTCGGCTATCCCAAGGGGTTTAGAAATTGTTCGGTCGGCTAATTCTAGAACCATTCTAGTACTTGTAAGGTCAGGAAGTCAAGTTTCTTTCCCAGATAACAAGGCATTGAGATGGATACTTGCACCTCGATCCGCTAAGAGGCTAAGTGATTATCAACTCCCCAAAACCACAAGGAAATGAGAAAAGCGACCCGGGTCACCAAGCTTTTCGGGAAGCTTTTTGAGAATGACCGCGGAACAATTAGCATTCATTGGTGTCTTTGCTATTTCAATCAATTTGTCTTTGTTTGTCAGCAAGCTTTTTAACATCTTCTGATACTTAGGCATTAAAATCAAAGCATCTGCCAAAGTAATGTCCACATGAATCTTTTTGAACATTTCCCAAAACTTTTGGATTTGCACTTTATCATTTGAATCTTTCTTTTCACGCTCTACCCTAGAAGGATATGGAAGTTTGGTCTCTCTAGAAGATTCTTTTGATGGTGGAGAATTATCAACTTTGATCAAAAGAAAGCGCAGGAGAAATGGACTGCTCACAAGCCACCGATTAACCGGAATCATGGAGAATTTTTTGGATAACCGGAGTTGATGACTTTGGGGTGCGCGGTAGCACCTAATCCTTGGTCACCTCGGTTTTTCCTTTCATCAAAGTTCCCTCTAACATCATAGAGAGGTGGTGGAATTGGTGGAACCGGTGTGTAAGAAAGTCCGCTTCGAGTCGTAATGGCTCTAACTTCACCCCTTGGGTTTGTGATGGTATTACTGGGTAAAGTGGTAGGTACCATAGAAGTAGAAGTTGAAGTTGAAGGCTGACTTTGATTTTGGAAGAAACCACTCAACATGTTTTGCAAATTGTTTGAATTCATTTTGTGATTCACGAAAAGAATTATGGTTGAGTTTTTCAACTCATATCTTGGAATTCACCTTTTAAAGAAAAAATTTTTTGATTTGGTTTTGTAAAAGTAGCTTGAACTTCACATCCTAATCTCGCTTTCAATTGGTAATAAGATTTACTCAAAGCCCTGCATACTCCCCTCGTGGTTTTTTTCCTTGAAAATATCCAATTAGATTAGCAAGCACAATTTTGAGAATTTGTGGTGGATTTTGGTAAGGACCATTTTGATGATGATATTCCCTTGATTGGATGGTTTACCTTGGGTTGAAGGAAACCATGGTGGATAGTATGGTTTGCTAAAATTGGATGAACGGTAACCGGAAATTTCCATTTGAACACAATTACCAACCGAAGCGGTGTGTTGAAATTGTTTTTGGAAATTATTATGATAAACCGTGCTTCGTAACCTCCTCTAGTCTTTGGGCCCATTTAAAACAAGATTGTTACCACCCAACAATGGTACATAAACCTTTTTATCCTCACCGAGCTTTGATCGAAAACGGGCAGTAGGCACAAAAGCTTCACATTTATTCATCTCATCATTTTCATTCCTAAATGTTAGGATCATCTATATCCTCTATTGCTGCTTGCCATTAGTTGGAACTCCAAAGTTTAGCTGATGAATTAGAAGAAGGAGGAGCATTCGAACTCACTCGCATCACGGCTTCCGGAACATCTAACTTTGCTTTGTTTCTCTATGATTAGTAGCCCTTCGTTGGACTTTTGTATAGAAAATTGCCTCCGGCAGCAAATTAAGAGAATCTTGGTCATAATAGCTCAAAGAATTATAGAAATGTATCTAAATGGTGCATAGTGAAAAACCATGGTGAGGACACTTAAAAAATTCCAAAGAAGTTCCTTGAAACGCTCCAAGCTTCGGAAAAGATTCCTCTAGCAATTTGACGAAAAATTTGTAATTTCGTTCCGAAGATTGGTGGTTTTATGATGGTGGGAAAAAAAAGTTGATGAACTTAGAAACTAAGTCCATCCAATGAGAATGGAATTTTGGGAGGTTCTTTTTTCTAGCCACGTTTGGCACCCCCATCAAGTGAAAATGGAAATAAGAAGAAGTTTGATGGTGGTGTTAGTACACCGGTACCTTGATGTTTGTAATGCTCCGAAATTGACGTGATATCAGCCATGAGGCTCCTCATCATTACCAGCCTCGATAAAATTCGATTTTGGGACAAAATACTGAGGGAGGAATTTAAGTTCAAATTTTGAGCTTTAATGATCGGTACAACTATAACTTCCAAACCCCGTGGGGGAGCTTAGGAGTTGCTCCGGACCATAGGTCGGTATCGTCGGCCATTGGAATCGGATCCAAATTGAAGGGATTGCCACTGTCGTGTCGAGAACGTCGACAATTAACACTTCCTTGGAATAGTATATTCCAAGGAGGAGCGAGTGCGCATGCACTAGTGAAAATAAGAGAAAGAAGAATTTGAGATTGAGAAGATTATTTTTTGGGGAAATACAAAATTTTTTTTTAGGTTTTTAATAAGAATGAAAAACAACAATATTTTTGGTATCGTTAATTACAAGCTTCACGATAAGTCGTTAGAATAACGCAACAAGCGAGCGGAAAAAGCTTAGCGTAGCCGCAATGAACTTAAGAATAGCTATCACTTTTCCTCAAACTCAGGGGGGGGGGGGGGGGGGGGGGGGGGGGGGGGGGGCGCCCCCCCGTCACCTAATAGATCGTAAACATAAAAGTCCTCGTACCTTCGCAAGTACTTCACATTTTGTTTTTTGTTGTTAAACTAAATGGTTTTAAAGATGGATATCAAGTATCCAAATGTTTATTATTTATTTTTTTTACTTAATTCGATAGGAATCGAATTAATGAACTTTTTATATTTTTGTAGAAAAATAGCAAAATAACTTCCAATGGAAGGATCTTCGAAACTCTACTTCAACGAATACTCTTCAACAATCGTTCACGAATTCCCCGGCAACGGCGCCAAAATTTGTTGTAAAAAACAAATTTATAAACTTATATATAATTGTTCTCATAAAGAATTCTTTCCAAAATACTTCTCAACCAAGAGAAATATAAGGTAAAAATCTCACAAAAGAAAACACAATCCGGGAAGTATTTTTTTCTCGGGTCGTGTCCCAACGAAATCGTGAATTGAGAATTTAGGAATGATTCGGATTCGAGTTTAGAATAGTAAAGGATATTTGATTTGTTGATTACACTACAAATTTAATAGCAAGAATTGAAAAACAATTAACTAGCACGAAAATTAAATGCACAAAACGTAATAAACGCGAGCTAAAACTGAAATTTAAAAACTAAGACACGAATTTTAACAAATTTTATATCTAAAAATCACAAATTTAAAATGAAAATTTTAGGAAAAAGAATTAGAATTTTTTATGTATTTTTGAATTTTTTATGATTTTTCTAAAATTTAATGATTTATCAAAAATAAACTTTTCTAAAATAAACACAAAAAAATTTTTCTTTTATTTTTCAAAAATACTAGATTTAAAATGAAAATTAATGCAAAAAGAATTTTAATTTTTCAACTATTTTTCTATTTTTTATGATTTTTATAAGAAAAAGTAATCACTAAAATCTATTTTAATTTCTAGAAAATACAACTTTAATGAGAAAAATATAGAAAAATGGTTTTTAAATTCTAGAAAAGTGCAGAAAAATTAAAGAACAAAAAGCCCCAATTTTTATTAACTAATTGACACTTAATTTGACCAATTAAAAACTAAACCCTAAATTTATAACACTAAAAACTAAAATATTAAAACTAATTAATTTCTTATAAAAGACAGGGTAGAAAATGAAATAAAGGAAAGATAAGGGTAGGCGGGCGAATTTTGAAAATTTTACACTATAGAGAAAACGATTAACCCTATACTTTGAGAAAAATACCAAACAAACCCTACGCTAGCAGCTTAATTTGCTTATTTAAAAAGTGATTTTCAGACAAAACTTAAAACTACAAAGTTGCTTAACAGCTTAATCTTAACAACTTTAATAAAGTCACTTTGAACTTTTGACAAAGAAATAAGCTAAAAAAACAAGCAAATAGATTTCTGTCCACAAGTAATGTGATGTTTTAAACTAAGCTTTTTGGAATTTGCTATTGCTTATTTTGGCTTATTAAAAAAGTGGTTTTCAGCCAAAACTCAAAACTACAAACTTGAAGAAAAGCTTATTCCTAACAACTTTAACAAAAGCACTTTGCACTTTTAACAAGAAAATAAGCTAGAAAATAAGCTAATAGATTGCTGTTACAGAAAGTAAGGCTCAAAGAACTTTTCTAGATTTTGGCTTATATTTTGCTATTTACTTGATGAAAATGAAAAGCAAAGGAAGCTTATTGTAGCTTAAAATGTACACTAAGGAAATCTAAACTAAAAATAGCTAGGTATTAACAAGTTTGGCAAGAAAATTTAGCTGAAAATTTGTAAGTTTTGTTTAAAACTATTTAGAGCTTTTTCTAATAAGCTAAGTTGCTTAATACTAATTCTCAGAATCTGAATTTTTGGAAATAAGCTCTCCTTTATACTTTGAAAAAACCTAGATAAAAGGTTTTCCAAAGTTCCTTATGAAAAATAAAAAAAATTCAGAAAGTGAAGAATCCAAAACTCCTTTTTGCTGTTATGTAATATTCTTTTGCTGATGCAATTGGTATCATGACAAATTCAGACTAAACTACTTCACTAAAAATACTTATACTAACTCAAGTAATGTATTCAAACCTGTTTTATCTAAACTTTAGTTCTAACTTCCCTTGAATCCCTAATCTCTAACAATTATTGAACTCAAAAATCTGTCCTGGTGCTAGATCTAGGATTTTAAACTCTAAACTTTAACATTCTAAAAACTAATTTCTAAAACCTGTTTGAACATTGATATTTAAACCTAACTCAGCTAAATGGTGGATTTTAGCAAGCTAATGTTGACTTTTTTAGTCAAGTTCACCCTAATCCAAACACACCTTTGTTCATAAGCTGTCAAAACTAATTGAGATTAAAATCTATTTATCAACTAAAACAGATTATCTTTTTATGTACTTCTACTCTAAATAACCTAATAGAGCTTATTAACAACTAAAGTTCACAGCTTATTTGAAAGAAATAAGTACTTCCTCTCCTAGCTTATTGAAACTAAAAAACAGAATTTATCAACTAGGTTGTACTTTAATGATGTTAACTAGTTCATGCTTGAAGAAATTGTAATCTTAACACTATCCAAACATTATGAAAAGAATTAAGCTCAAGATATAACAAAGGAATAAGCTAATTTGATAAGCTAAAATGATTAAAATGAATAAGAAACCTGAGGATAATGAAGTCTCAGAACCAAGCCACTCTTTCTGAGTGAGTGGCTTAAGCAACATGGACCTATTGGCTTCCAAAGCCTCTAAACCAATTAGCTAAAAGCTCAATAAGCTGTGATTAGCTTATTACTCTATAAGCTCCCAAAATGAACACAAATGAGCTCAAATGAACATGTTTTGACAACAAATGGAATTAAAAGAGTAAATGAATGAGGATTAAGAAAATTTAACTGAATTTTGAGCTTGTGAACATGAATAAGCTCAAACGAGCTTATTAAGAGCTTATTTAGTAAAATTTGCTTAAAATGGAAATCGAAGGACAAAATTCACTTGAATACTGAATGTATTGCTCAAATTGATGAAGTACAAGTAGAAAACACAAAGGTACAAGTAATTGAAGCTGAATTTGAAAAATGCTTAAAAAAATGCTTAAAAGGTAAAAAAAATTAAAAACTGAAAAACAAAAACTAAAAAAAACTCTCTAAAAGTGAACCCTAAGCATCTATTTATAGAGAGTGGAAGAGGAGAGGTGAAGAGTTCTGGAGACTTCCACTAGATCTCAATCGTTGATCATTTTTGAGCTAATTATAGCCGTTGGATCATTTGTGTGAGGTGTCAGGACCAATAAGTTGTTGCCACGTGTGCTGGGAGAGGTGGAGTAAGTTTATGAACGAAGTAGAGAAGAGAAAGGGAGCGGGGGTGGGAGAATTAGGTGATTGGGTTTGTGGGCAATTTTGGCGGGAAAAACGGTTAAAGGTTGTTAGAGAGATTTAAGCGCGTCCGTGTGTTTGAAACTTTGGAGAACTTGCACAATTGGCCCTTGTCTTTTCACCCGCCTATTTCTAGTTATAAAAGAAGTTTCAAAATGACACTTTCGGCCCTTGTGGTTTCTTTCTTCTTTTTCTTCTTTAATAAACAATTTCCACTTTTTGCAACTTTGGTCCCTTTGACTTTAAAATCCAAATGGCCTTTGAATCTTTGAACACTTGTCATAATTGGTCCCTTTACTTTATTTTGGGTCTTTGACTGCCTTTCTTGCTGTGTCGGGCTGATCCGGCTGTGATCTTTGGCTGATTCTTCACTCTTGTTCTTGTCTCTTTCGTTCCTTGTCGGTTTTTGACTGTTTTTTATCTTTTTGTCTTTTAATCCTTTCCTGCACAATTGGACACAAAAGCACACATTTTCTATTCTTTTGGCATTTTTATGGCTTTTATTTGGCAAAATCCCGGGTAATTTACATATACAATTTAGCAAATATCAAAATTCCCCAAACTAAAGGATTGCCGTGTCCTCACGCAATGTTATCAAATGTACACTTTGTAAACTAGTAAGTTTCCAAAATGCCCTTGCTTTCATCTTTTATGAATCACTTTTTTTTAAACAACTTTTGCTTTTCAACATTTAATCTCTTAAAACACATTAATGGCAATCATTGCAAGTTTGCAACTTTTAGGCTCATCGAAATAGGCTACGTCCGATAATAGAGCTCAAAGAGGAAAATTCGTCATTCTTGAACCTTTTCACAGATGAAAACAAAGCTAATAAAACAAGTCAGTGTCAAGATAAGTCAAATGATTAAGCTCTTATACTACAACTTGTTGAATTTTCACTCCCGGGAATAATTAATGATTAAGGTGTGTGCACTATTTTTAACTCAACCATAGATTCAATTATCTTCATGTTGGAAATTCATCTATGGCTTTACAAATAAGCCTTGTGAGCTAATGTTAATAACATTAGATTTTAAAACCTGACTCAAAAGCTAAAAGAGATTAGGGAAACAAAACTTATAAAAAAAAAACAAAATTTGGGGGATTTGGTGAAAAGGAAATTTTTAAACAATTCTTTTTTATTTATTAATTTACTATAATTTTTTTTCTTGCAATAGATGTATGTCTTAGTGCGAATCCAACCTATTAGGACTTTCTCCAAATAGGACTACTCGCAAACAAACAACCGGTTGTTCTTAGTTCGAACACCCACTCCGCTGCTTTCGTTTGTGGGTTAACGCGTCAACACCTTTTTCCTACTCAAGCTAGAATCCAAAGTCTTAGGTTGCAATCATCACCTAAGGCCTCGCTTCCCTAGTGATGAATGCCTTCGAACCCCTTGATCCTACGTACATAGTTTTAATCCTTAGTTGCGACCCCATAGAGTCTTTCTCATCAACATGGATACGCCAACGATTTAAAAACATACATATAGCTTTTGTTATTCTATTTTGCGAAAGACTTCATTTGGCACGGAAAATAATGCTTTTTTGCATTAGAAAATGCTTCATGGCATTCTGTTTATATTTTTTCTTTTTTTTATGAATGGTAAATTTCATTTTAGGAATCAACTTTATAAATTTGAAACAAAAATCTTACTTACTTTAAAATGAATCTTTTTCAAAATGTAAGAACCCTTTTTCAAAGGGACATTGGTTGACTTAGTTTAATTAAATAGAGCCGTATGATTAAGTTGTGTTAAGAGCTTATGGGAGTAAAAGACACAAATATTAATATAAGCTTTAGTTTTCCAAATAAACCTTGCTTAAAACAAATTACACTTATTATTGAATACATCATTTCTGGTCTTCACATTTTATTAAAATCCAAAGCAATAGGATTTGTGATAGGTACTTTGCCTACAAAAGGTAGGTTAAAGAACTAGCTAGGGCATTTTTCACCCGGTCAAGTCAAAATTAACTCCTATTTCTCACCAACGGACTACCAAAAAGAGGTGTTTTTCTCAAACTAAGCTTTCTTTTGAGCTGTTCTGATTAAGCAAAAATTAAAATTTCTCACTTTTTCTCAAAAAAGGCAATTCAAAAGAGTCAAACAAGGTTGCGGTTGAAGTGCAAGTCAATAATTGAAGATCATCCTTCCCCAAAAATAAAAATGAAACTTTGTCCTAAAGTTTTAAAAATAAGGGGGTCAAATGGAATGCTTTAACAAAAATTCAATGGTTATGCCAAGATTAGATGTTAGTTCGATAAAGACAAGGATAAGGATTCCTTTATTTATGAAGAGGGGCGGTGGGGACATAAAATAAAAAGATTGGAGACCATCACTGGAAATTGTGGGAATTGCTTTGTCCTTCCACAATTTTTGAACCATGAAAGTTCTTAAATCCGGAAAACCTAGACAAATATCACAAACAACCAACAAGAGACGAAAAAGAACAAGCTTCCTCTCATCTTTTACATTGTTAGCTCAAAAACATCTCTAAAACGGCTTAGTTTTTGTGTTAACCGAGTACAAGCTTATTCACTCGCCCCGAATTAATTTGTCCTTGGGGAAGCAAAGAAAAATAGAAAAGAAAAATAAAAGGATAAGCATGGGGTGCCTCCCACGAAGCGCTTGTTTATTATAGAGTCCCCTTCGCTTGACTCTTTCCCCAAACTAGTTTTTCATGGTGGGTAATAGTAATGGTGAAGAAAATCTAAGAGGTGGAGACCTCCCCAAACTAAGGATGAAAGATATACCTTAGCATTTTTGATTCCGGGTTCAAACAACTTTTTAGACAATAGTTTCAAGATTGAAAATTGTGAACCGAAAAAATGTTTGGTTACATGAACTCCATTAAGGGTGGGTGTTGTGGTGGGTCAAAAAGAAAACCTTAAGAGTCAAATGAGCTTTAGATGGAGCTAATCTTTTGAATTTGTCTTTAAAAAGCATCATTACTCAAAATACCGGGTTAAAAAATTTTATCATCACTCCCCGAGGAGTATGAGGGGGTGAAGGAAAAACCTCGGGTAGGTGACAAATGGTAAAAATGTTCGGGTAGGGTAGTGGATGTGAAGGAATCGTCCTCTGCTTCTGAAACAACATTTTTCACCTATACCGGGTGTAAGAAAGTTCACTTTTGTTTTATTTCATCAAAAACAAAAACATTAACTTCAGCCATCACGGGCTCGTCATCAAAAGTAAATGACTCGTACTCGGAAAGAATCATTGAGTCATCAAGGGGTAAATCATCAATAGAAGTAGTGTCCTCCCCCGAATCACGGTCACTCTCGATACCCGTGAGTATCGCGTTATCGAAAAAAAAAAACTAGGCACATCCGCCTCTCTAACGACAAATCAAGATTCCACAACGGGGCTAGTAGGGAGGGGCAAATGATTGGAGAAATCGGAATAGGTGGAGAGGATTAAACAGTGTTAATCTTTTCATTAAAAGATAAACTTTGATAACTTTCTCCCGAACGAGAATGTCAACGATCTTAGAAATGTCGAGATCAATCTCTCCTCCGTCCTCCTCAATATCAACACAATCATAAAAATCGTCATCATAATCGTCGTCATCGTAGTCGTATCATTTCATCGACAACACCTTCAACGATTTCCTGGATCCGGCCTGCAAAATTCCCGGTGGAATTGGAGCAATATGAGCGAGTTCATCGGCGAACTCCTCGAGAATAGGGTCGATCTTAGAAGAATAAACAATCGAAGTATCACGGTTAATCAAAGATTCCACAAAATCGGACTCAACATTAACAGATTATTATCACAATGAGGCACATCACACGTTATCGTCGGAATATACCCTCGAACTCATTGGGATTGGGACAAAGGTTTCTCACACTACTAGACTTTATATATTTCGTCCGATTCCGTTGCCGGAATAGTGTCGGAATCCTTAGGCTCTACGTTTTGCGAAACGGGAATGTGAATCGTATTCGGATGAACAGCATAAAATCCCAAATTATCGTCATCATCGTCATCACAAGTAACAGAAAGCATGTAACGACAGGCAGCAGCATACTTTTCATCTTCGTAAGCTTTCTCCTTTTTTCGAACTTCACTTCCCCATATATTAAAATCTTGCTTAAGTTTTCGAATTCTAATCTCACAATCTCTCTCATATTCTTCATCAATCTCCTCTCCTCGAAATCTTTTATAACCCAAATCATTTATTATTCCCTTAATTTCTCTATCGACCAATTGTTGTTCATGCATCATTTCCTCGATACTCATATCCTCTATTTTCTTTCTTCCATCTCTTATTATCTCTTCTAAACACTGCTGCTTCTGAATCTCCAAATCTTGGATTCTCAATTCTTGAGGAGATTGACTTTCATTTAAAGCTTGATTAGCTTTTTGAAATCTCTCCTCAGCAAGCAGTTCCGCAATGTTCTTCTCTTCTTGATCGTTCTGGATTTGGTTAAGAGTTTCTTGTTTGAGTGGTTGAATTTCATTAAGAATTTGTAAATCCGTAAGAAGACTTTGCAACAATGCTTGCAAATACTCAGGTTGAGTTTGCTCTTCTTCCACAACTTGCTTGATTTTCAAAAATTTCTCCTCCGCAAGCAATAACTTGATGCTCTTTTCATTATGAGGTATGTGATCATACTTCTTCAAGAAGTTTTGCATAGATTCTATAAGATCCGTTTGAGCATGTAGCATTTCCATACTTGCTACCGGAGGAGTCTGATAAACATCGGAAAACTGTGGGGGTTGAAATTGGTCGAAACCGGAAGAATGAGAATAAAAATACTCTTGGTTCATCGGCTGACATTGGTAAGTCTCATGAGATCCCCCACAGTTTTCACAACAAAAATATTGTTGTGGAAGAATTTGTGAATCATGTGGGAAACAATCAAAATTTTGATTATAGCACGGTTCCGGCTCAGAAATGATCGGATCTTTTGGTGGACAATTGTAACCGAAATGAGCACCTTTTCCACAAATACACAAAATGCTTCTTTGACAAAAAATCCCAATAATGAATCACCGCACTCATAACAACAATTATGATCGATTTGTGGAGGATCTTGTGAAATATTCACACCGGGGTCTTGATCAACAACGCTTGGCTCTCGAAGAGCATTAACAAGTTGCGTATTGTCATTGATGACTCGGGAGTATCTTAAACACGTTTTGTATTACTCCATTATCAACACAATATTGCAACAAATTTTTTTCAAATTCGTACGTATAGAGTACAATCCATGACAATTAGGACCATCGATTGGGTTCAACAAAACGAAATGTGAGAAGAATCAGACACGGGAACGATGATTTGGTCTTTGAGATTTCCTATTGAACAACACTCTTTAGTGTACCAACTTCCACAAGTTGAACACTCTTTGATTGCATAACGGGATTTCGATCGATTAAGCGCCATAAGAATTAAACGTTATCGAAGATAAGAAGATATAGGAATTAAACAAAATGGAGGAATAAGAAGAATATTTTTAGCTTTTCCGAATAATACATAAAAGAATTTGAGATTGAGAAGATTATTTTTGGGGAAAATTAAAATTTTTTAGTTTTTATTAGGAATGGTAACAAAAATCTTTTTGGTAATCGCTTATTACAAGCTTCACGATAAGTCTCTAAGAATACGCACAAGTGAGCGGAAAAGCTTAGCGAGCCGCAATGACTACTTAGAGAATAGCTATCACTTTCCCTTAAAATCTCCTATAGTTTGTAAAACATTAAAGGGGTTTCCGTCGTACCTCGCAAGTACTTCACGATTTGTTTTGTTGTTAATTGGAATGGTTTAAGATGGATAGTTTGTATCCAAATGTTTATTATTTATTTTTTACTTAATTCGATAGGAATCGAATTAATGAACTTTTTATATTTTTCAAAAATATAGCAAAATAACTTCCAATGGAAGGATCTCGAAACTTGTCTATCAATGTCATCGATTACTCTTCAATAAATCGTTCACGACCTTCCCCGGCCGAGGCGCCTAAAATTTGGTGAGTCAAATTTATTATACCAATAGTAATAAATCTCGGAGAAATTCTTTGCCAAAATACTTCTCAACCAAGAGAAATATAAGGTAGAAATCTCACAAAATAAAACACAATTTGTATATTTTTATCCGGGAAGTACTTATCCTCGGGTCGTGTCCCAACGAAATCGTGAATTGAGAATTTAAGAATAATTCGGATTCGAGTTTAGAATAGTAAAGGATATTTGATTTGTTGATTACACTACAAATTTAATAGCAAGAATTGAAAAACAATTAACTAGCACGAAAATTAAATGCACAAAACGTATTAAACGCGAGCTAAAACTGAAATTTAAAAACTAAAGCACAACTTTTAACAAATTTTATACCTAAAAATATCACACCTGATCTTAAAATGAAAATTTTAGGAAAAGAATTAGAATTTTTTTGTATTTTTGAATTTTTATGGATTTTCTAAGATTTAATGATTTATCAAAAATAAACTTTTTCTAAAAATTAACACTAAAATTTTTCTTTTATTTTTCAAAAATACTAGATTTAAAATGAAAATTAATGCAAAAAGAATTTTAATTTTTCAACTATTTTTCTATTTTTTATGATTTTTCTAAGAAAAAGTAATTATCTAAATTCTATTTTAATTTCTAGAAAATACAAATTTAATGAGAAAAATATAGAAAAATGGTTTTTAAAAGCTAAAAGAGTGCAGAAATCAAATAGGACAAAAAGCCCTAATTTTTATGACTCAATTGAACCCTAATTTGTTTGATTAAAGTCTAAACCTAATTTTATAAAACTAATTATTAAAAATATAAAACTATTTTATTATTCTAAGAAAGACAGGGTAGAAATTGAAAGATAGTAAACTACAGGGTAGGCGGGCGAATATTGAAAATTTTACACTAAAGAGAAAACGGGTAACCCCACACTTTAAGAAAAGAACCAAATAGACCCCGCGATTGTGCTTATTTTTGGCTTATTAAAATTTGAGAATCAGCAAAAACTCAAAACTACAAACTTGTAAAGCATCTTAATCTCTACAACTTTAGTAAAAGCACATTCAACTTTAGTCCAAAGAATAAGCTGAAAAATAAGCAAATAGTATGCTGTTACAGAAAGTGTAAGTTTGATAAGCTTTTTGGATTTTGGCTTTTATTTTGCTTATTACTTGATGAAATTTAGAAACAAAAGAAGCTTAATGTGGCTTAAGATGTATACTAAAGGTATCTAAAAAGACTTAAGCTAAAAGTAAACTAAATCAAGATGAAATTAGCTATGAAAAATTGAAAGTTCAGGATAAACTGTCTAAAAAGATTTAAGCACAAACTGAAATGGCTACTTAAGGACTAATTTTAAGCTATCCAATGGTTTTCAAAATGAAAAAGCTATGATTCTACTAAAGGCTTGAATTAACAGCTTCCAAGAATAGCTTTAATCTAAGACTTTGGAATCCATTTAATGACTTAACAATGCTAGTGAAAAGGCTGTCAAACTTATTAGTTACTACTTGCTACTGATATAACAGAATTAATCAATACTACAATATGGAACAAGTAACTAAGAATTCAATCTCTACTAAACTTTGGAACCTAAATTGAGATGTAAACAAGCACTAAAAAGAATAAAAGCTATAATCTACTTTAGAGTAAGCTGTAACTGAATTTGAAAGCTGAAAACTAATATTCACTTAGAAAAACTGGCTAAACTAAAATCTAGCTTATGAACAACTTTGAAGATTAATCCTACAGCTTATTCTCAGCTTACAAAAATGGATTAAAGGCTTAAAGTGAACTCACATGTGTTTAGTATAAAATTCCATCCTAATGCCAAACACCCCTTAAAAATTGTCAATCTAAGATTTAGACTACTTTGATCTTGAATGAAATGAAACAGATTAAAAACTAGGCTATTCAAACTTCCTTAAGCAAAATATCACTGAAAATAAGCACTAGAGATATATGAAATAAGCTGTAAGAATTTAAGCTATTTTATGACTTATAAAACTATCTAAAACTAGAACTTTATTAAAACTTGAAAACTAAGATTAAAAAAAAACTAAAAGTAAACTAAGTAAGTATTATTAGGGCTAAACAAGCAGTAAATCACAAAATAAGCTAACTAGAAGCTATAAAACAGTTTAATAAGCAATATGACTAATTTTAAGTAAAGAGAAACTTACACAAAGTCCTTAGCTCTTGTAATAATCCTAACTCTAACCTATCAAACCCCTAGGTCCAGCTTATAGATGATGAAGCTTATTTAATCCCAAGCCCATCCATTACTGGCTTATTACTCACAATCAAAAGCTTATATGAGCTTTTGGACAGAGCACAATGAAATATGCTGAAATAAAAACTCAATTTAGCTTTTGAAAGCTAAATTGAATCAAACTTATGTAAAAAAAACACTTGTAAAACTGAATTGAAAGCTGGAAAGTAAAAGCAAGCTTATTGAAGCTTATTTGACTTTTTCGTTGACTTTTGTAAAGTAAAATGAGAACAGCTTATAAACGTATGTAAGAGTAATTAGAAGAGCTTTTTGAACAGTATTGAAGAATTTTTAAAGAGCTTAAACTAAAAAAACTTGATATTAAAAAAAAACGATTACACAAGTTTTAAAAAAATTACAACTAAAATCTAAAAAAGAACTCTCCAAAATGGAACCCTAAGCTTCTATTTATAGAGAATGGAA